>CM055825.1:38323888-38428997 GCA_029582265.1 Zoroaster sp. YZ-2022
GAACCCGGAACACAACGCCCGAAAAAAGACCACGCGCACGTGAGTACCTCCAGTAGAATGAATAATTTACGTATGCAAATTTATTTAAACCAATCACTGTAAGCAAAATGTTAGGCTCGTCTATATTTTGAGTGATATCATAACAACTTATTTACCTTATTGATTTATGTATTGTAATATTCCTCTATCAAATTGGTAAAGAAATATAAAGAAAAACATAAGACCGCAGAACGGACTGGTAAAGGTGCTCGATTTGTTACCACTAGGGCATATAATAAAGGAAACAATAGGTCCTTGGACGGCAGTTCTTTGTTCTTCGTTGTCCTCGGAAAACGGCGTGTACAAAACCAATAGACATTGCTTCAAAAAGTTAGTCCAAACAATGGAAGAACAATTGAAGACGTCTTGAGATTCACGACTGTGTGTGTGTGTGTGTGTGTGTGTGAACGTACACACCATTCGTTGTGGGGTCCAAAACACAATAGAACAATTGGACCCCACAAGGTAACTATAGAAAATCTTGTACCCCACAGGAGAATTATAAGGAAAAGGGATAATAGAACGAACAAAGGAATACCCCACAAATCAATGTGCGTGAGGGTGTGAACGTACACACCATTCGTTGTGGGGTCCAAAACACAATAGAACAATTGGACCCCACAAGGTAACTATAGAAAATCTTGTACCCCACAGGAGAATTATAAGGAAAAGGGATAATAGAACGAACAAAGGAATACCCCACAAATCAATGTGCGTGAGGGTGGACAGGCATTACATTCACTGTGTGGACTTGAGAAGAAAAGATGTCCACACAGTGCAGGAAGTGTATGCGCTGTGTGGACTTACACACGTCCACACAACGTTTTTGGACTTTGGAAAAGTACGAATATCTCGGAAATTAGAGATTTGTCTAGGCAGGTTCTTTGACTTAAATCGAAGGATATTATTAAAAGGGAAAAATAGAACGAAAACCGCTCTCAAAACACTCTTCTGTGTGAAATGGGAACGATTTTAAGAATTTCCTATCCTTAAGTACACGAGAACAAAGGAATGTCCACAGAGTGTATGGACCGTAAACCTGTGTGTGTGTGTGTGAACGTACACACCATTCGTTGTGGGGTCCAAAACACAATAGAACAATTGGACCCCACAAGGTAACTATAGAAAATCTTGTACCCCACAGGAGAATTATATAGAAAAGGGATAATAGAACGAACAAAGGAATACCCCACAAATCAATGTGCGTGAGGGTGTGTGTGTGTGTGGGTGAACGTACACACCATTCGTTGTGGGGTCCAAAACACAATAGAACAATTGGACCCCACAAGGTAACTATAGAAAATCTTGTACCCCACAGGAGAATTATAAGGAAAAGGGATAATAGAACGAACAAAGGAATACCCCACAAATCAATGTGCGTGAGGGTGTGTGTGTGTGTGTGTGTGTGTGTGAGTGTGTGTTCTTACACGCCATTCGTTGTGGGGTACCAAACACAATGGAACAATGGTACCCCACAGAGAATCTACAGAAATTCTGGTACCCCACAGGAGAATTCTATAGAAAAGGGATAATAGAACGAACAAAGGAATACCCCACAATCCGCACATGTAAGTTTGTGTGTGTGTGTGTGAGACGTCATCAAGAAATTTAAATAATTATTTTTTAAACCTGCATCGCCGAACCCTTATTCCACTATCCTCCTTGACATTGACTAATAATTAATCTTTGCTGGGTTCGAGTCCGAGTCTAAAGAATCGAGTAGATTTACATGTACAGTGTATCTCATCATACATTGTACATTGAGCAGCTTAAAATGTTCACTTGAGTTATAAAGTTATAATCTGGTATACATGTTGTACACAATTGGTATGCATGCAGTGCATGCACACAAGTTGTAAACTTAAATTAGGAAAAAGTTCTGTATACATAATATTTCAAGCTAAAAACAAACACTTTCACAAAATGACCTTGGTCCCTATCTAGGAAATATAATTCTTTTTTTAGTTGGCAAGGTTATTTTTTAAGCAGTTCTCAACATGTAAAATTGTGTACACTGTATATGTAGAACATTTCTTTGTTTATATTGATGAGGAAGTGAATTGGGAGGGGCCAGTTAAAAAGACAGGCAGATCCTGGCATAGGAAATTGGAAATGTCTTTAAGCCATAGGCAACTACAACTGGAGGAAGCAGATAACAAGATCTGTGAACAGATTACCACAGAATTCCTGCTAAAAATACCAGTTATTTCCTTGAAGCTCTTTTAGGTTTGTAGTAAGCAGTGCAAACGAATGAGACCAATTTACATAATAATAATAATAATAATAATGTGTGGATTTATATAGCGCACGTATCCACCAACTAAGTGGTGCTCAAGGCGCATTATATTATTATCCCTGCTCATAAGGCTCATAAGGCTCATAAATCATTCCTGAAACCATCTCAGCTCCCTGGGGAGTATACAACTCAATTGCTGCCATTTCTAGCGCATATAGAGCAAACCAACTCTGCCTTCACAGGTACCCATTTAACCCCTGGGTGGAGATAAGCAATTATGATTAAGTGTCTTGCTCAAGGACACAAGTGTCACGGCCGTGATTCGAACCCACATTATGTTGCTAACACCAGAACTTGAATCCGGTAAGCTAGACCAGTTCTTTTTAGAAATAATTACTACTCAATTGAGAATTTCACATGGTGTCACCGCAATGAGTCTTACTTATCACTTAATCTGTAAACGTGTATTAACAGAATGATTCAACTCTGGGGAGGGCAGGGGAGGGTAGGGGGAGGGTAGGAGATAGGGAGGGGAGGCGGGGATAGGGAGGGGGAGGCGGGGGACAGGGAAGGGAGTACGACCTAGGGAAGGAAGTAGGAGCTAGAGAGGGGTGGGGGATAGGAAGGGAGGGGGCTGGTGGGAGAGGGAGGTGATTTCACAATCTCCCGACACCCAGCGGGCTTGGGTTAAACTTATACTTGCGTCGGGATTGGCTCAGGGTTTTACGGATATAGGTATAGAACACCCAACTGTTCTCTAACAAATAAAGGTCCTGATTTATATCCAGCTTTGTAAGCTCTACTGTACTTAGACTGGCAATTTTGTGTGTGTTTGAATCAAGTGTTAACTTAATACTTTATTGTAATAAAAACCATCTTCAAGAATATGAAAATTTTCGTATTGTGGTAGTTCGGTGACTTTAAATGATGTTTTTATTTTTTCATCATCGTAAAATTTTCTAACCATTAAACTCGTTCTATATGCTGATGGATTAAAGTTAGAAGTGCTTTCATCATCTCGCAATCTATTTAATCTTTCTAGGTTTTCAGCAGCTTCATCGTCATTAAAACTTGTTTCTTGTTCAAAGTCATCATCTTGTTGATCGTCTGGGACGTCAAAATCATCATTTCATAACAATAATAATAATAATAATAAAGATTTTTAGCGCGCACATATCCACCCTGCTGGGCGCTCAAGGCGCGGAAACAAAGAAAAAACATGAATACAAACAATATACAATGATAGCATAGGGAAAAAAATTAAATTATGTACCGAGATACATGTACCTACAATGCAATTACAAATATACACATCAGAGTTGTGACATAAGATGAGTTTTAAGCATCGACTTAAATCTGGTTATGCTATGACAAGATTTGAGTTTAGTTGGAAGATGATTCCAGAGTCTCGGAGCTGCGACAGAAAACGACCTATCTCCCCATTTCCGTTTTGAAGTTGGTTCCTTTAGGAGTGACATGTTGCTGGAGCGCAAATTGCGTGATGGAGTGTAGACTTTAAGCAGTTCAGAAATATAAATTGGAGCAATGTTATTAAAAGATTTGTGAACAATTAGCATAAGTTTAAAAACAATTCTCTGTGAAACAGGAAGCCAGTGCAGTTCTTTCAAGATTGGCGTGATATGGCATGACTTTCTGGACAAAGTCACAACACGAGCTGCTGTGTTTTGTATGTGCTGAAGACGAGATATTTGATTCTGCGGGAGATCGTAAAGGAGAGCATTCCCGTTATCGAGCCGTGATGTGACAAACGCATGTATAATTTGTTCAGCAGCACTTTTATTCAAGTATTTCCTAATTCGGCTTATATTTCTGATATGAAATGATGATATGCGAACAATGTTGCAGATATGTGGTTTTAAAGTCATTGTCGAGTCAAATATAACACCCAAATTAAGTGCTTGTAATGAGGGGGTTATCTGCGAGTCACCAATTGTAATAAATGGAAGAGAAACTTTAGACAATTGCTGACGTGATCCAAATAGAACAAATTCTGTTTTTTCATCGTTCAATTTCAGGAAGTTTTGTCTCATCCAACTTCGAATCTCTTGAATACATTTCTCTAGTGTTTTAATGCAGGAATCGGCAGGTTCTTGAGAAGATTTAAAAGTAATGTAAAGCTGCGTGTCATCAGCGTAAACATGGTAATTTAAATTATACTTCAAAATGATATCACGAACTGGAAAGGTATAAACAGTAAACCACTGTGGGCCGGGCACAGAGCCTTGGGGGTACAGAATAGTAAATAATAACAGGCTCGGAGATAGCGTTACCAATACAGACATGCTGAGGCCTATTTAAAAGGTAGGACTTACACCAATCCAGGGCTGTGTCATGTATTCCAAGATGATATTGAAGGCGGGAGAGAAGGATTTTGTGATCGACCGTGTCAAAAGCGGCGCTCAAGTCTAACAAAACTAATGCAGTGATTTTCCCCTCATCCATGGCAGATAAAATGTCATTGTTGACGCGAAGAAGAGCAGTTTCCATTCCATGAAATGGTTTGTAGGCTGACTGAAATGTGTCCGACAGGTTATTAGCACGAACATGGTCAGAGATCCGTGATGAAACAACTCGCTCGATTGTTTTTCCAAGGTACTTTAAATTCGCTACTGGTCGGTAATTTTTGAAAACTTCCTTGTCCAAATTGGGTTTCTTTAGGAGTGGTTTAACATGAGCAACCTTCTGGCTATTAGGGAAACAACCAGAAGAAAGAGATCTGTTTACAATAATTGTGATATACTTAGCAAACACATCAATATTTTGTTTTATTAGCGAAGTTGGCACTGGATCAAGTTCACATGATTTTGATGGCGATTTCATGATGAGTTTCTTGATCTCCGTAACACTAGTAGGCTCAAACATAGACAGTCTATATTGTGGATCCTTGCGTGATGGTGTTTGTGATAGAATGGCAGGTACTGAGGGAAAAGAACGACGGATATTCTCAAGTTTTGTGACAAAAAAGTTTGAAAAAGCATTTGCGAGGTCCTGATCGGAGTGTGTAGATGGAAGCACTGGAGCTTTGGGTTTATGAAGCAGCTTTTCAACAATGTTATAAAGAGTTTTTTTCTGATCACCAGAGCTATCTTCCACAAGAGATGAGTAGTGAGTTATTTTTGCCTGGTTAATCATGTTATTCACAATATCACGTTGATTACAGTATTCTTGCCGATGTACTCCAAGTTTCCCATTGTCACGCCATCTTCGCTCCAGTTGACGGCGGATTTTCCTTGCAGCACGGATATCATCATTGAACCAGGGGGATTCAGATTGTAGTTTAACAGTTCGAGTTTTTTGCGGAGCATGATCATCCAAGATGTTACGGACAGTAGATTCAAATAGACTGACACAAGAATCCAGCTCACCATCTTCAAGGTTTACATTTTCCAGTTGAGATTCAACATCATGACATAAATCTTTAATATTTACTTTTTTCCAGTGGCGAGTAGTTACAGAAATGGTAGGTATGGGAGGTTTTTTAAGGTTCAAATTTACCATGATTGCATAATGATCAGATAAGCCAGGATGAATAGTTATATTCGAGATAAGAGGTGAAGTATTTTCACGCGTTATCATGAGGTCAAGACAGTGACCATACCGATGAGTGGGCGCTGTGATGTGCTGTATAAGTCCATGAGCAGAGAGCAGATTTTTAAACTGATTTGCATAATTGTTTGAAATAATGTCCATTTGAATCTTAAAATCGCCGGTTAAAATAATGTCAGATGGGTGTAAGAGATAATCGACAATTAATTTTTCAAATTCCTGCAGAAAACTGGAGAAGTTTACATGTTTACCATGGTCGATAAATATTTACCATCAACATCCCTTTCTGGTCGATCTAGAGTTGCACGTTACCTCAGCATGCAGAGATTCAAATGTTAGGTAGTCAATGTTAACACTTTTCATACTGACAGATAAACTGGACCTAAAGAGTAGTGCAACCCCTCCACCGGATTTTTTTGGGTCTGGGGATATGATGGAGAGAGTAGCCAGCAGGAGTACACTCACGGGGTAGCAAGTCATCATCAGGTTTAAACCATGTCTCGGTTATGGCAACAAGATCCAAATTGTTTTGAAGTACAAAGTCAACAAATTCATCCGATTTGTTACATATGGATTGAGTGTTCAAGACACAGAGCTGAAGTTTAGACTCATCGTGAACATTTGGAGTTGAAGTTATGCCAATGTCGCTTGTTGATGTGGTTGAGTTCACTGCTGGGGGTTGGTAAGGCTGGAGTGCTAGTTGTGTAGGTCTGTCCATGTCCATATCCTCCTTCTGCCATACTATTTACCATTAGTTTATATTTTTATTTTTTATCTTCCTTGAATAATTTATAACTCATGTAGCCTACTACTCCCATGCCCAACATGATGAATAAGACTTCTCTGGTTTTTTGATCTTCGCTAGGAGCGTAAAAATCGGCTAGTTTAGGCTCGTCATATAAATTTGGCGGTAAATCAAATTGGCTGCCTGTAACGATATAATATTCATTCATCGCTTCGTTTGTATCAGTAAAAGTTTTTTTCAGCGCGTGATTCTTTCTTGAGTCGGTCGTTCATGTAATCTAGATATTTCGATCGCTCTTTACACCATTCGTCTCTAGCTTTAGCAAGTTTTTCTAGCGCTAAATCGTGCCTCTTTCGTTCTTTTTCTGCTTCGTTGGAACGTAAACTGGAAAATAAAAAAATTGATCCGGAAAAAGCGAGGGCGTTTACTACGGCGCCTCCAATCATCATAGCTATAGACACCATTTTATTATAAACATTTGTATTAATTTAATAAAATAATAGTACATGTTAAATATGAGTGAAGCATTCGGGCACAAACTAAATCCGTACCGGCGATTGAGAAATTCAAAAGGTATAAAAGGAATACGACAAAAAGTCGTCATCACAAACAATCCAAGCACCATCGATGAAAACCAACTGTTGACGGTTCGTTTCCCAAATTTGGGGAAAGACGACGTGATCGTTCCCGGTTCGGCCAGATTGGCTTTTAACATTACTGTCTAGAATCCGCCGAAGATGACGAGCGAACCACCGTACATAATACAGGCAGAGCCATCGTTAAAAAGATTTCCATTAAAATTGAAGGAAATGAAGTGTATTCTTTAGACGATGCGGATGTGTACAATTGTTTCAAAGACACGTGGTTGACAAAACACCAACTCGAAATTCTAGCGTATCAAGGAATCGAATCGGATAATATAACTAAATTAAGAGTAGGTGCCAGCGACGGTGATGCTACAGCCAACGGAGGAAAAGACAAGGCTGTAGTGGATACCTATAAAAATAGATTTTACATTCCACTCGACTTTGAACTATTGACCGATCATCAACCGTATTATCAAGCTGGGCTGGCGGATCGGTTGAGTTATGAACTCACGTTTAATAAATATTCCAAAGTCATTGTAAGGTCAGACGCCGATAGCAAATATATCATAAGCGGAATTTCTCTAGAATACGAGATTGTTACCAATCCACAACTCGCCAGAACGATTAAAAGTCAATATAGCGCAAAATTGGCGGTATTGTACGACAGAGTCTTGAGACATAGAATAATACCGCTAAACAAGAAATATCAGACGTGGAATATAAATCTCAATACTCCGGCAAAAAGCATGAAGGGAATATTGATGCTATTCAAAGAGCCTACTGAAAAGTCTTCTTAAAAATTTTATAATCCAAAGATTGATAAAATCTCAACTACTGTCGAAGGAGTCCCCAATCAACTTTACGCGCAAGGGATGCGCAGATATCAACACTGGGAAGAAATTCAGAAATATTTCGGAGATTCGAGAGAAGAACACGCCATGGGAGTAACCAAGGTTTTAGGTCTGTCGGATATGAAACTCAAAGATTACCTAATAGATAAATACGGCTTGTTTTTAGATTTGAGAAGCAACGCGACAATAAAGTTCACGGAAGTGGGAGGCGAGTAGAAAACGCATCCGAAGGGATTACCATTCAGCTCGAAAAGCAGTCAGAGACTGCTGGCGAATTAAACTGCTACATTTACATCATTATGGACGCTCAACTCAATATCGAAAATGGGCGATTTCATTCCGCGATATATTAACAAAAATCATGTTGGGTGTTATTAATTATGTTACCGAAATATCCACACGCTGCATTAATCTGCGGTCAGACTGGATGTGGAAAAACAGAATTTGTTTTAAATCTATTGGAAGATAAAGGAGAATATCGTAAGTATTTTGAGCGCATAGTCATTATATGTCCGACCATTGCCGAAAATCTTGCCTACCAAAACAGAGGGTGGATTTGGAACGATGATCGAGTGTACATCAACGACTTGAGCGATTTGACGCTACACAGAGTTGTCGAGATTTACCACGATGCCTTTAAAGGAGATGAGACGTTGTTTATCATCGACGACTGCTCTGCAAGCAAAGGATTAAAGTATAGAAAATACGACAAGAATAATAAATGTATGATCAGCGAATTGGCCTTTAGCGGTAGGCACGCCAAACACAGCTGTTGGATTCTTTCGCATAAATATAATAGCGTGTTGAAGGATTTTAGAGAGCAACTAAAGTGGTTGTGTATATTTTATTGCAAAGATAGAGACTCGTTCGAAAATTGTCTACGAGAAAATGACGTCATACCCGACCAAGAGACCAGAAGAGAAATTAACCAAAAATTAAAACGAGCCAAACATTGCAAGTTGATTTTAAAAACGAATCAACCAACCAATTACGTAGTATTAGACGGATCTGACCAGGTTGCTGCAAGTTACTTGGACAGGTTGCAGAAGGTCACGCTTGATAGGTCACTTGATAGGTTACTTAATAGGTTGTAGTAGGTTACTTGATAGGTTACTTAATAGGTTGCAGTAGGTTAAAGGATACAATACTGGCTGACAAAAATGGGACACAGGGGTAAAAAATATTGGTGGAAGGTTGTAATTTACTTAGAAGTCATGGGAATGGACCAGCTTCTACTGGAAAATAGCAATGGAAAGATAATGTACCAAGTAGATTTTCCTCGCTGCAGTGTTTTCTCTTGATTGGAGTGTAAAGTTAACGTAAGTTACATGGTGTCCACTTTTCAGTCTAGTACCCAATAATAAAAGTCAAAGGAAAAATATTGAGTTATTTTATTGCAGTTAAGGTTTTTCTCCTTTGTTAAAGTCAAAACTAAAAAAAGTATATTATTTTTATTTTATCACATAACAAAGTGGACACCGTAACTAACGTTAACTAGAATACCATTTCTTACACAACCATTTTAAATGCTTGGCAGTATGAAGACTGCTGGTTGTGAAGTTGGTAAGTAGCTCAGTGTGAATGTTTACGACACGATTTAACGTTAGTGTTAATTGGGGATATACCTACATTTTACACAAAGATTATGTAGCTTATTCTGAATAAAAATGGCTTAGTTTGGCAAGGATGAGGCTTGTAAAAAAACAATATCTGGTATGTTTAACATCGTATGATGTGGTGGACACAATGTGTAACTAACGTTAACAGATTTAGCGATTATTTTAGGTGCGTGAAATCATTTTAAAACATTTTTTAGTGGACCAGTATATTTATTCATTAAAAATCCTCCAAGTGGCACTTTTTTGGAAATTCAGCACTGTTGGAAACTGATACTTTCACCTTTTCAAATGGGACAAAAATACTCCCTGGCAAGAAGTACAGGCCATAAGTGCTGAATACGAAAATGCATGGTGCATTTTGAAGGTACATGTATGGACATGTTTCCAAAAGTGCACTGATGGATTTTGGAGGATTCAGGAAGGTTCCTAGCCAGAATACCTAGGGGGTTAGGGTTAAGTTACTCAAGTTATATGCACGTCGTGATGAAAATAAGTAAGGGATATGTAAAGTTTTTGATGTGATGAAATTTTGTTCAATCAGTGTCCCGTTTTCAGATGCTATTTTGGAAACAACATGTTTATAAACGTGAATTAAAAATGACACAAACCGTTTTCACACTTTATTTTATCGTCATTTGTCTCTTAAACATATATACAAATATTATCTAAAATAAAAAATAGTCAGTATTGTGTCCTTACACTTTATACACTATTAGTTTTCTTGAAAAAACATAAATGACCACAGATTGATGAAACTTGGTGTAAAGTTGATGATATTATCCAACATCCTTTGTAATATTTCTATCTGAGGTGCTGTCATTTTAGTACAATTAGAAAAATTATTTTGCAAATTTTTCTTTTCATTGAAAAACTGCTATTTTATAGAGAAGAGAATACAAATGCTTTAAAATGACACGTTTCTGAAAATACATGTAAATGTGAGAAACATGGTTTTACAGTAAATATTAGACTGAAATGAATTTATGGTGGTTCGTAAATAAAATGAGGGTATGAGTAACCGTGAGTAATTAGCATTTTTCTCTGAGACATGTAGCGTATGTACAGTACATGTATGTGTAACAAATTTCTTAAATTATTATTTTATGCTGAGTGAGTCTGGTTATAATAATGCAACTACAGCGAAAAAATTGATGGGTGAAATATATCAAAAATGGCATTAAGAATGGGCCCAATACCTCAAAAATGTAACGTAACATATTTTGGTAGGTCCTGTTATATATTAATTGTGGCACAAATGTGTCTTGTTTCAAAGTATTTTATTTTCCTTTCTAAAAGGAGATCAACAACGTTCCAATGAAAAAAAAAAATTCTGAATATTGCTGGTAAAACATGGGTGAAACATCTTTAAAACAAATATATTTTCTGTCTGTTGTGTTCTTTTGTTGTTCTTTTTTTATTTACTGACATGTACAAACTGGTTAACAAATAAATAAATTGGGACCTGGTAGTATGCATTCAGTGTCAAATCATTTTACAAATACTACATGTATTACACAGCCACACAAATTTACAATTATGTGCAACTTTCTGGCATGGAATGTTAATCGTTGGACAATTTGCCAAATCAAAGACCTTGATCTTAAACGTGTGAAATGCTACATGTGAAAAGGAAATTACATGTTGATTTTCCTGAGTCCTGTTATTATTAAGTCTGCATAGGATGCTAATATTATCACTAGTCTTTCCCCGTTTTTTCCCCTTTTCCAAATCACTCTTTGGACATCTTTTTGGTTCCCTAACTAATAAACGTAATGTAACAATGTAGCTGCCAATTAAATTTGGCTAACTCCATGTAGATAATTCACAGCTGAAACTGCAGACATACTGTCATTGCTACTGTAGCTTGACTTCTGCATACGATTTATGATTCTTTTAACAACATTGCCAAGACCATTTAAGCACACATGCCATTTAAGTTAACAGAGAGAGCCTACTCCTGTGACATACTTATTAATTAATGATTGTTACAAGTACTCCTTCATGAAGCACAAGTGATAGATGAACTTGAAGTATTATAACCTCTCATGGAATTGATTTGTCCACTTGTTTAGGCTACATATTACATCAAGTTTTGTGTTGATTCAATAGTACCACTGTCCATCAAACGCATCTACCCCAACGATAAACCATGGGTCTCACATCAACTGAAATCACTGCTTGGAGAGAAGAGAAAAGCCTTCACAGCTGGACGATCAGACCAGGTCAAAGAGATACAGAAACAACTTGATCGGCAGATCAAACTGAGTAAATCTGACTACAGAAAACGACTAGAGCGGAACTTTCAGCAAACTATTACAGGTTACAAGCCAAAGAAACAAACTGTAGAATGTAACATGGATTTTGCAAATAAATTGAACGAGTTTTATTGCAGATTTGACATACATGACTTTTCGCAAATGAACAGTTCTCTGAAAGAAACACTTAAAATTAGTTATGCATGTGACCTTATTAGTATAAACTAGAAATTCGAGTTTGTTTACACAAACTCTAGGTGTTCGGGAGGAGTAAATGTCAAATTGGGGTCACCTTTGTGTAAAATTGTTTTGACAAATAACGATCTGTACAATGGTGCAAAGATTGTGAATTTACCTCTTGTGGAAGATTTTGTTTTAAATATTAAACATTGACTTCCAGTTTACACAGGAAGTAAAGGTCAAATTGGGGTCAACTTTGTGTAAAATTGTTTTGACAATTAACGATCTATACAATGGTGCAAAAATGTGAATTTACCTCTTGTGGTTGTTGAGATATGATTTTTTTAAATATTAAACTTTGACTTCCGGTTTGGACAGGAAGTAAGGTCAAATTGGGGTCACCTTTTTGGAAATATTTTTTGACAATTAACGACCTGTACAATGGTACAAAAATGTTAATTTACCTCTTGTGGTTGTTGAGATATGATTTTTTTAAATATTAAACTTTGACTTCCGGTTTGGGCAGGAAGTGAGGTCAAATTGGGGTCACCTTTTTGTAAATATTTTTTGACAATTAACGATCTGTACAATGGTGCAAAAATTGTGAATCTACCTCTTGTGGTTGTTGAGATATGATTTTTTTAAATATTAAACTTTGACTTCCGGTTTGGACAGGAAGTAAGGTCAAATTGGGGTCACTCACAACTCGTGTTTCATCTACTTGTTAAGTTCTAAGTACATGCCAAGTTTCAAGTTCATGTGAAGTTTGCAAGTATGTGTTTTTTTGCGGACAGACGTCGGGAAGGAGGAGGAGGAGAGGAGGAGGAGGAGGAGGAGGAGGAGGAGCAGGAGGAGCAGGAGGAGCAGGAGGAGCAGGAGGAGGAGCATGAGCAGGAGCAGGAGCAGGAGTAGGAGCAGGAGCAGGAGCAGGAGCAGGAGCAGGAGCAGGAGCAGGAGCAGGAGCAGGAGCAGGAGCAGGAGCAGGAGCAGGAGCAGGAGCAGGAGCAGGAGCAGGAGCAGGAGCAGGAGCAGGAGCAGGAGCAGGAGCAGGAGGAGGAGGAGGGGGAGGAGTAGGAGGAGGAGTAAGAAAGTGTTTTCACGTCTGGATGTAAATAAGGCCTCAGGAGCAGATGGTATTGCAAATATAGTTTTAAAGAAATGCAGTCATCAGCTTTCCGAGGTTTTTAAAACCATTTTCCAAATGACTTTAGATAGAGGAACCATTCCACAAATATGGAAAACGTCTATGATAATTCCGGTTCCTAAGGGTACAAATGCTTCAGTACTGAATGATTACAGACCCATTGCATTGACATCTAATATTATGAAATGCCTTGAGAGGCTGGTATTGAAATTTCTTGTTGACCAGGCTGGTTCCTGTCTCGACCGTTTCCAATTTGCATATCGGGGTAACAGGGGGGTTGAAGATGCAGTACTTGTATATCTTCACAAGTTGTATAGCCACCTGGACATACCAAAGTCATATGCTAGGTCTCTTTTTGTTGATTTTTTGAGCGCCTTTAATACAATTCAGCCCCACATACTCGTCAACAAACTTTTACAGATGAATGTGTCTCCTAAAATTGTGCAATGGATTCATAATTTCTTAAGGACTAGACTACAGTGGGTTAAAATAGGAAATGTGAATTCCGATGTTAGGATCATAAACACAGGGACACCACAGGGGTGCGTTATATCACCAGTTCTCTTTTCTTTGTATACAAGTGACTGTTTGTGTTCTCGCCCTGATTGCACTATTATTAAATATGCGGATGACACGGACATTACTGGGTATTTAACAAATAATGATACATCATCATATCTAAATGCTGTAATGGAATTTACTAACTGGTGTGAACGTCACTTCTGTTGATCAATGTTAAGAAAACAAAAGAGTTGATTGTTGATTTTCGCCGAAACACTATGGCTCATGACCCACTGTTGTATTAGTGGCCAAAAGGTAGAAATGGTCAATGAATATAAATATCTAGGTACAATCATCGACGACAAGCTCAACTGGAATGAAAACTCCAAAGTACTGTATGGTAAAGCCAACCAGAGGTTGTTTTTCCTTAGAAAACTGTTGTGCAGAGTATTTTAACTTTTTGCATAATATGTAACTTTATAATATGGATCTTTATCACAATGCAATAAAGGTAAATTCGAACGGATAAGAAAAATGGCCCAACGCACCATCGGTGTCACCTTGGCAATCTATGACACGATCTATGAGAAAAGGTTACATTCTAAAGTCCGTGCAATAATTAGTGATCCAACCCATCCCCTTTTCGATTGTTATGTTTTAACCCGTTCTGGAATTAGATTCCGTGCACCACGAACAAACCTCTCTCGATTTAGACAGTCCTTCGTTCCAATGTCCATTCACACACTAAATTCCTTCGTTAAGCGTTAATTTCTAGTATCGTTCGTTTTGCCTTGCTTATTGTACTTTAACTTTACTTACGTTTTTATGGTCGTTTTGTTTATTTTAATGTAATGTGAATAGCTATGGTAATTGTTCAAATTTAAAGAATTTTATCTAATTTAATGTAATACTTGCACATAATGTTTTAAAGTGGATTTGTATGTCGTTTAAACAAATGGAAGCTAAAAATTCTGTATTTTTTGAATGCGGACAATAAAACAAAACACACTGTTGTTTCGCTATAAAACATATGTACCTAGTTTGCCCATGGTTTTAATCTCAGCCTGGCATGGCCACTGCTACAATTTCTTCATGTAATTTTGCATAGCTGTCATTTGTGCATGTTTGTTGTTGTTGTTCCAATATTATCAATACATCAGAAACCAATGTCGGCGTTTTCATCAAAAGCTTAACCTCTAGTTGTAATATGTCTTTGATATTTTCGGACTAAAAAGTTTCCATCAGCTCTGTGTTAAAGGGACAATATCGTCACGATCAACAGGGCATGTAATCAGAGTGCTAGTTTTAGATTAACTTGGTGACTGAAAATAATACGGTACCCCACACGATTACCTGTACGTCATAGTACCATTGCTGCTGCATAAATGAGCTGGTAATTTTCAGTCACTGTGTTCATCTTAAACTAGGACACCGATTCCATGCTCTGTTGAAAGTCTGCTCTGATCGTGACAATACTGCCCCTTTAATTGTTTCTCTGGCTGATCTTGTACACATGTAACTAGTGCAGAACAATTTGAAGGCTCCCCCACCCTGTAGAACCAAACAGGGTGGGGGACCGGAGAGCGTTACAATGCAGATGTGTCAAAGCTTTTGGATGGAAATTATCAAAGTTTACTGACTGCTGGAGTGTGGTTGGCTTTTGATTCAAGCCCATTGTACTGTGTGTTGTGCTAAAATCACCATATGGCATACGCAATGCGTGTGTAATATTTGATAGTATGGTCTGATTTGGCAATCAATGGTGCTCACCCTTTGCCCATCATATCTGAAGAAAAGGAGAGTTAATAATTCACAACTTCTGATGATTTAACCGACTGTTCAGTATCCAGCATAAACTACATTGATGTTTTCATTTGGTCAAGGACATTCACCATTGGAACACATGTGTACATTTAGTATTTAGTATTATTTAGTATTACACAGCTTGATGTGTGTGTGTTTGACACAATTTGGAAGCATTCTGAACCTGCCTGAAGTTATATTTCAGGGTGTTTTTTTTTACTTACGGACCACATAGGCCTAAATAATACATGTACATATATGTACATGTATGCTTGTCCTGTACATGTATCCAACAGGATTGTGCTGATATTTTTTGAAATATTTCTGTTGAAATTATCGTCTCTGCAGGTACTGCATCATGATACTCTTTGTGACTAAAGGGATAACACTCCGTTTGCTGTGAGGCGTTCAAATAAAACTGTAAAATTACCTGGATTAAGTCTGATGTCTGTGACTCCTCAACAGCTGATGAGAGACTGGAGAAAACTTGGAAGGAATTTGTGCATGGCTGTCGGATTAACGCACGCAAAATTGTACGTGTTCACATTAGGGGGAGGTATTTTGGTCAAAAACAAAATCAAAGGATATATTTCAGCCAGTGTACGTTTATCTACCACACATGATGTCCTGAGTGTTAATGATTCATCAGTGTGACTGTGATGTGTTTCCAAAGGGGAAGGCAAGTCCCCTTTTCATTATAAGTGTTTTTTAATGTACAGTGTGTTACCAGACTTTTTAAAATTTCATTAACCCTTACCTTCCAAAATACTCCAAAATCCTCTTTGCTAAAGTCAAGGATTTTGAAGGTTTGATGTTACATGCTACATGCTCTTTGCTAAAGTAAAGGATTTTGGAGGATTCAGGTTATTAGGCATACTTGCCTTTCCATGGTACATGTACATCCATGTTTGTTGTAGTGATTGCAAGGTCAGTGCTTGGGTCAGTGGAAACTGTTTTTTGCTCCATGCATGCAAGGAGGGTCCCTGGCCATGTACATGTATCACAGATTAGAAACATATATATGTCATGTGCTTGCTTTACTACTGAAGGATTTTGGAGGATTCAGGTTATGTGTAAATAAATGGGCCTAGGGAGTTAGGGTTAAACAATTTTGAGGGTAAAATATTGTCCAAAAATGAGGGTTTGAGATAGCAACAACAAAATGGGTCATGGTCAAAAAGTCTGAAATTCAGCCATACATATGTCTGGATTAACCCACATGGTCCATGATGATCAAGAGCATAATTATTTGATTGAAACTGATGGAGTTACCTTATGTTGGTTTGTATAGTATTCTTGAATTTACTGTATTGTACAGTAAATAGTATGTGTTGTATAGTATACATGTGTGCTACTGTAAATACATGTATACAATATACATACATGTACATAAAATATACATGTATTTATCACCAACAAACCCCGCCTAACCCTTCCCCACCCCACCTCTCCATCCCCCTCCCCCTCACACCAGCCCTTCCATCCCTAGACCCATCTCCCTCTCACCAGCCCCCTCCCTCCCTAGCCCCACTCCCTCCCTAGCTCCTACTCCCTTTCCTATCCCCACCTCCCCTTCCTATCCCCACCTCCCCTTCATACCCCCTGCCTCCCCTTCACTCACCTCTCCACGCCCCTCCCCCACCTTACCTCACACCACCCCTCCTCCCTCTCTAGCCCCCACCCCCTCTCCCACCATCCCCCCTCCCTTCCTATCCCCACCCCCTCGTTAGCTCCTACTCCCCTCCCTAGCTCCTACTCCCTTCCATGTCCCCCGCCTCCCACTCCCCCTCCCTATATCCGCCTCCCCTCCCTATCCCCGCCTCCCCTCCCTCCCCTCCCCTCCCCTCTCCCTACCCTCCCCTACCCGCCCCCTACCCTCCCCCTACCCTCCCCCTACCCTCCCCCTACCCTCCCCCTACCCTCCCCCTACCCTCCCCAGAGTTGAACCATTCTGTTAATACACGTTTACAGATTAAGTGATAAGTAAGACTAATTGCGGTGACACCATGTGAAATTCTCAATTGACTAGTAATTAGTTCTGAAAAGAACTATAGAGTTTACAATTCCAGTTGTTATAACTTCAGTTGTTACAACTCCAGTTCTTTTCAGAACTAATTACTAGTCAATTGAGAATTTCACATGGTGTCACCGCAATTAGTCTTACTTATCACTTAATCTGTAAACGTGTATTAACAGAATTATTCAACTCTGGGGAAGGTAGGGGAGGGTAGGGGGAGGATAGGGGATAGGGAGGGGAGGCGGAGATAGGGAGGGGGAGGCGGGGGACAGGGAAGGGAGTACGACCTAGGGAGGGGAGTAGGAGCTAGAGAGGGGGTGGGGGATAGGAAGGGAGGGGGGCTGGTGGGAGAGGGAGGTGATTTCACAATCTCTCGACACCCAGCGGGCTTGGGTTAAATTTATACTCGCGTCGGGATTGGCTCAGGGTTTTACGGATTTAGGTATAGAACACCCAACTGTTCTCTAACAAATAAAGGTCCTGATTTATATCCAGCTTTGTAAGCTCTATCAGCTATTGTACTTAGACTGGCAATTTTGTGTGTGCTTGAATCAAGTGTTAACTTAATACTTTATTGTAATAAAAACCATCTCTCAAGAATATGAAAATTTTCGTATTGGGGTAGTTTGGTGACTTTAAATGATGTTTTTTCTACATCATCGTAAAATGTTTCAAGCATTAAACTTGTTCGATATGCTGATGGATTAAAGTTAGAAGTGCTTTCACCATCTCGCAATCTATTTAATCTGTCTAGGTTTTCAGGAACTTCATCGTCTCTTCACCATTCTCTTCACCATGCAAAGCTACAGGTTTTACCTAGATTAAGTGATGTTGGACTGCATGTACATGCATGGTCAGAAAGTTTGTTTCAAAGTAACATTAGGGTGTGAGGCTACAATTTGTGCATGCCAGCCACTCTTACACGTACATGTGTACATGTACAGTATGTATGTAAATTGGTCTCATTGGTTTGCACTGCTTACTACAAACCTAAAAGAGCTTCAAGGAAATAACTGGTATTTTTAGCAGGAATTCTGTGGTAATTTGTTCACAGATCCTGTTATCAGTGATCTGCTTCCTCCAGTTGTAGTTGCCTATGGCTTAAAGACATTTCTAATTTCCAATGCCAGGATCTGCCTGTCTTTTTAACTGGCCCCTCCCAATTCACTTCCTCATCAATATAAACAAAGAAATATTCTACATATACAGTGTACACAATTTTACATGTTGAGAACTGCTTTAAAAATAACCTTGCCAACTAAAAAAAGAATTATATTTCCTGGATAGGGACCAAGGTCATTTTGTGAAAGTATTTGTTTTTAGTTTGAAATATTATGTATACAGAACGTTTCCTAATTTAAGTTTACAACCTGTATACCAGATTATAACTTTATAACTCAAGTGAACATTTTAAGCAGCTCGATGTATGATGATATACACTGCACAAAACGCTACTCGATTCTTTAGACTCGGACTTGAACCCAGCAAAGATTAATTATTAGTCAATGTCAAGGAATTCCCTGGTAAATATTTTTTTAAATTAATTAAATACAATGTTTTTAACATTATTATTTCTAATTACCACACACATCATAAAATCATAATGGGGCAACATCTCCATGGTAATAAGTTCATCCTTCAGACGTTTTGATTCCTATCTATAATTTCACCTTTATTAGTTTTAACCCTCCTACTTCTGGGTCAGCTTCCAAATCGGTGCGGTGACGTGTTTTTTTTTTTTTTTTTTTGGAAATCTTGTTATTTGGCAACCAGTGAAATACATGATACATGGTATACCAAATTTCCCATATACAAAGTATGGTGGTTAAGAGAGGCTATTGTAGAAGTCAAAATAAGTATGGCTTCAACTGGACATTGTTCATAGCAAAAAAAAAGAAAGAAAGAAAAAGAAAACGACAGAATTCTAATCAATCCAGCAATTTTTTTCGTGACAGGACATTGTTTCATAACAAAGAAAACGAAAAAATGCCAAGACGCGGGCCTAAGGCGATGTGTCAGAGACCAGAAACTGGAGACTTTTTTTTGGAGGGAGGGCCTAAGGAAGACCTTTTTTTATCTTCACTACTTGGGCTGAGAAAGATAAAATATTTCATGCATTTGAACTCCTTAATCATTGTTGACTTCATGAGATTTGATTCGTTTGTACTTCATTTTTTCTGTACCCATACTCATGAAAAATTTGCAGGAGCAAGACTGAATTATAAAATCTCTCACGTTGCAACACCAACTCCCACCAACCCCATTAATTACCTGTGTCTCTGGTTCTTCCTTGAACAGACTCTGTTTGTTCACTCCATACATTACATTCTTCACATCTGGCCATAACACTGAAATAGTAAACGCTGTTTGGTTTAAGTGAAGTGACAGTATGCTCTAACTTCTGATACTGAAAGAAAAAAAATAAGAGCTTTTAAAGATCATAAAATAAATGTAAACGTTTTTAAATGTATGTAAGATTGTTATAGTTGTGATAACTGAGATTTGTAAATGGGTCATTCCACCAGGATGGGGCAAGCTTTGTGACATGGTGTCCTTGTTACGTAGGTAGATGTACTATTCATTATCCTTATTATGAATGCACATTCTTGGGTCATTCCACCAGGTTTGGGGCAAGCTTTGTGACATGGTGCCCTTGTTACGTAGGTACATGTAGATGTACCATTCATTATTCTTATTATGACTGCACATTCTTGGGTCATTCCACCAGGTCGGGGCAAGCTTTCAGACATGGTGTCCTCGTTACGTAGGCAGATGTACCATTCATTATGACTCCTAATTAACAGTTACTAATTATCGTAACTTACTATTCAAGGCACAGAGATTGATTTCATCCTAATTTGAAGAACAACCGTTTTCATCATGGTGTACATGTAATTAATGCCAGATTTTGAGCAATCTGGATCGTGTTTTGGCGAACAGGAACAGAAACAAGACGGCATAGCTACAATGTACCCGAAAATGCGAACTTAACCAGAAAGGTGATTTCACTTTGTGACGTGTTCAATCATTAACGTTTCTCAAAATATACGGTGTGTAATTAAACTTTTGTCAAAACAGAACTTACTCGTGAGTTCTAGTAAAAACTTGGAATAATCTGCTTATATACCAACAATCACTCTGTCATGTTTTAACAAATAATATTATTGTTTGGCTTGGTTTGATGGTTTTCTTCAAAGGGAGGCGGAAGTTCATCATCACCAAGTCGTGTGACTACCAACAAGTCAGATGATTGTATGGGAAATCATAGTTTTTACAAAAAAATCATGTTCGCTGCAGTGCCAGTTTCTTGGCTTTCTTACCACTTCTTTCTCCTCAGTTTCTCCAGAGTATTCTGATTCCCAAAGCAGTTTATACAATATATCTGAGTGATATAGTATAATTTGAGGACTGTACTTCATATATTCCTTCCGAGGCTGCCATGACACATGAAGAGACGAACTGGTCGCAATGGTCACACGTAAAAGTCGCGGTGGATTTAATATAACTGAACAAGAAAAACACAAATGACCATCATAAGTTACAGGAAAAAAATAATTGAAAGAGGTATCATAGTTTATCCATGCCCCTCTAACGATCTGAAAAAGTCAATATGTATAAATAAAAGTGTTATCAAGCTTGTCTGCATGAGTGTAATTTGAGTAAAACAAATTCTGAATAATGGAGGACAAAGCCCCCTGAACCTCCTGGATGTTTAATATTGGAGGATTTACAAACTCTCCACATCCCCATAAATAAGAAACTAGAGGTTTGCACTGCCAGATCATCAAATTAACAAATTTATATCTAAAAACTAATTTGGCGTTAAGTTGGTACACATATCAGTTGGTACACGTACACGTATCAGAATTATGTAGTTGTGGTTAATTGTGTAACCTTGGAACTAACGGTGCATTGGTGTCAGTATAAAGGAACTTGCTATGGGCAGTTCCATGCAACCCGTCTCATTCAGCAAACCATCTCATTCAGCAACCCGTCCACCCATCCACAGGACAAGTAAAAATTGGTTTGGGCAACTAGGTTGGGCTATTTTCACCCTACCGCTGCCTAGGCTAGCCGTCATGACGGCCCAGTCCAGTGTCCATCATTAGTACATGATTATGTAGGCTTATGTTTAGGCCAAAAAAAAAGTCTCTAGTTTCTGGTCTCCGCACGCGTCGACTCAGACCCACGTGACGGAATTTTTAATTTTCTTTTTTGTGTGCTATGAAACAATGTGCAATTGCAGCCAAAATTGCTGGATCGATTGGAATTCTGCCGTGTTGCATTTTAAACATAGGGGAATGTTTGCCCTATTTGTGAGGTCTCTCTCAGCCACCACACTTTATATTTGGGAAATTTGATCCCCGCGTATACATGTATCACGTATTACACTGTTAGCCAAAAAAATAAAAAATAAATAAAAAATTACCAAAATCAAAAAAGTGCGTCACCACACCGATTTTAAAACCGACCGATAACCAGAACCCGGAGACTTTTTTTTATAAAAAATTATGTTTGAAGTATAATAATTCTTTGCCAACACATCAGGTTTAATTCTAACGAATTCCACGCTAATTGCACGTGCAGCCAGCCACCCAATGTAGACATGTACGCTCCACACGCGCACACATGTTCATGTACTGTAGGCCTACAATGTACAGTACCCAATTACATAGAGGATGCGCGTAATCCCCCAAAGTTAGTGGGAAATTAAATATGAACAACAATGTCTGGTTCCCGACTACACACTGATGTGATTAGCCGGCTTGTGCTCTAGCCAGCTCGTGCTCTAAAGCAACTGCGTTCCCAATGGTTATGATCTTGCAGTGCATCATTGGCTTCTGCTTATTCTATCTTCCTGTATTAACCCTAACCATGCTAAATGCAACAGGATGCAAGAGTTGTTGCATTCAGCAGCCTGTACTGATGACTCAATCTGTTGTATCTATTGTTGCATTCAGCACTGGACTGTGTTTGTATAGCAAATAGTCTGTGTTGTGTCTTCAGCATTACCCTGCTCAATGCAACAAGATCCCCTTGTTGTATGTTGTTGCAGACAGCACTGTGCTTGAAAAAAACACAGTCCAATTTACTGAACCGTTCACTGCTAGTTGCAACAAGACCCACATATGGATCTTGTTGCACCTAGCAGGCCTCGATCATTGACCACTGTTGTAGGCCTATATTGTTGCATTCAGCCGGGTGATAAGAAAGTTACCCTAGCATGGTTAGGGTTAAAGAACAAGGGGAAATGGACTTTCTCACAGGGACAAGGCCGAGTTAAAAACGTTAGTCTCTGGGCTGGAGGTGTCTAATGGAATTAAGTTGTAAATGGATATGACATGTTAACTCTAGTGTAAGAAAAACAAAGGATAAATGTGAAAATGTTGGATTACAACCCCTAGCGTAAGCTCATTATAAGGGTAAACAATAGTGGACCAGAACAGATAGTGCAACCCAAAATTTTCAATGTTAACATCTTTTTTCGTGTTTAGGACATCCAAAGGAACAAAAAAATATCGGTGGCGGTAGGTTATGGGGGGAGAGGTGCACGGTAGATCCCTCCAGTCCACAGACTACATGACCGTAGACTGTGTCCTAGCTCTGTGCCGCGCGGCAATGTTAGGCTTCGTCTGACCATTTTGGACGCTCAGTTTTTAAATCCTAGATGAAACCCTTGTTCCATGGTTAATCACGTTACATTTTTGAGGTTTTGGGCCAACTCATAATGACATAATATATATTTCACTCATCAGTTTTTTCACAGTAGCTGCATTATAACGAGACCTTATATAATTACTCAGCACAAAAGAATAATTTCAGAACTTTGTTATGCATGTATATATGCTATATAAGAGAAAAAGCTAAATTTTGTGCATGTCCGAAAAATGTAACGTGTGTTCCGGACCATAATGTCCGCAAGTACCATTATGTCCGCGAACCGATTTGGGCCCAATACGTCCGACCCATTACGTCCGCGGAACCATTACGTCCGACCCATTACGTCCGCGGGTCCATTACGTCCGACCCATTACGTCCGCGGAACCATTACGTCCGACCCATTACGTCCGCGGAACCATTACGTCCGACCCATTACGTCCGCGGGTCCATTATGTCCGACCCATTACGTCCGCGGACCCATTATGTCCGACCCATTACGTCCGCGGGCCCATAACTCAAATAATGTTTGAACACGTAACTGCAAAATTGGGTTGTTAAAAACCACTGGTGTTAATTTAAGTGTTTTTGCACTGTAAGTACTTACAGTGCAAAAACTGGTATGAGCACCAGTGGTGCTCATATGAAGCACGATAATTCAGACACTTTATTAAATTAACACCAGTGGTTTTTAACAACCCAATTTTGCAGTAGAGCGCTGTGCCATGAAATTGTTCTAAGTAATTGGTTTTAACTTCCCCAACGTTACGTGTTCAAACACTATTTGAGTTATGGGCCCGCGGACGTAATGGGTCGGACATAATGGGTCCGCGGACGTAATGGGTCGGACATAATGGACCTGCGGACGTAATGGTTCCGCGGACGTAATGGGTCGGACGTAATGGGTCCGCGGACGTAATGGGTCGGACATAATGGGCCCGCGGACGTAATGGGTCGGACGTAATGGTTCCGCGGACGTAATGGGTCGGACGTAATGGGCCCAAATCGGTTCGCGGACATAATGGTACTTGCGGACATTATGGTCCGGAACAAACGTGTGTAACTAGCATTTTTCTCATATATGGCGTACATATAACAAATTTATGAAAATATTTTTGTGTGCTGAGTAAGGACTGGGTATAATGCAACTACTGTGTAAAAATATTCAGTGAAGTATATTTAATAAGGAAATTGTGGAATTAAGAATGAGCCTAATACCTAAAAAATGTAACGCGAGTAACCATGGAATTGCTTCTATACTTACTGTCATTTTTCATATTAATATACTTTAATTCACTGGTGACTGAACCGAGTGCATTTGAAGAGTTGATCCTGTAGTTCATATAAAATTCTGTAAATCGTCCATTCACCATTAGCAGGCATCCATTTGTCACATTACAATCTATCCATTTTGGCAAGAAGCTGCAAGGAGAGGGAATTCAAGTGAACAATCAAATCAAATTTGAATGTTTAGAAATTTTACTTTGGAGAAGTAAACATGGACCACAGAACGTGTTGTAAGGCCAAACAAGTCTCCAGATTGGCTTCAAAATCTTTTTTTTTTTTTTTTTTTTTTTGTAATCTTTTTTTTTTTGACAACCAGTTAAAAATACATGTATGTACATGTATACGAGATTATTGGAACCAGACCAAATTCCCCATACATGAAGTATGGTGACTAAAGAAAGGCCACACAAATCAGGCAAACGTTCATTTATTATACAGAATGAAGAATACCAATTGATCCAGCAATTTTGGCTGCAATTGGACATAGTTTCTTAGCCAAAAAAAATAATGCTGACGTGCAGGTCAGAGGTGAACACGCGCAGAAACCAGATTTTTTTTTATACATAATCAAGTACTGTTTAAAAAGTCTTTCATTTTCCCTAATTATCTCCTGATTAAAAAACCCACAAGAATACATTTTAAATGAATTTGGGAAAAGTTAAGATAAATGAGAATAATATTGTTGCTTACTCTGCCTTATACTGCAATGTATATGATGTGTTCAGATTAGTGAATGGTCCATTATCCCATGTACAGTCCAATGAAACAAAGTCATGACTGATACACCTCACGTTTGTTGCTTTCCCAGGCGGCACTGTTGATAAACAATAATTGATGAGTCAGAATCGGGAAGCAACACAAACAAAATTATCATAAAACTTGTCAACAAAATGTAAATTCAAGAATTTCTATTCAAACTTAGAATTACATCTAGATGTACATGTAAGGCCAAATAAAAAAGTTTCTGGTTTTTGGTCATAGGTCGGCTTCAAAATAGGTCGGCTTCAAAATGGGTGCGGTGACATGCTTTTTTTTGGATATATATATATATGTTTTTACCAACCAGTGAAATACACATGTACCGTACGTGATATATGAATACGGAACCACATTAACTATACACAAAGTAAGGTGGCTAAGAGAAGCCTCATAAATCTGGCAAACATCCATACCCATGCATGTATGTAAAAAGTATGTGGAAATGTCGGGTAGAATTCCAATCGATCCAGCAATTTTGGCTCCAATTGGACATAGTTTCATAGCAAAAAAAGAAGTAAAAACTAAAAATGCTGACGTGCGGAGACCAGAAACTGAAGACATTTTTTTGGCCTAAACACACACAAAAATTCTGCCTAAAAGTTTGAAGATTGTTCAGACTGCAATATGGGAGATGCATGGGTGCATGTGTGTCAATTAGTAATTAAGATTGACTATGGAGAGAGTGGTAGGGCATACACATGTAAATATATGTGATATTTTCTACCGAAATCAAGCATATTTGGGCAAGAACTCAAAACTGAGTTGGTCACTGATAATATAGATATCTTCAGCTTTACAATGATAGCTTTCTTATTTTAATTGGACATACAAAAGCAATATTATGTATTTTTTAAGTTTGCCCTCACGAAACCTCAAAACTGAGTTATTGCCCTTTACAGTTACAAATTTCATTTAGTATAATTTAAGTAATTAACTTCTTACAAAAGTACTTCATACACACGTACATGTGAATATTAAGGGTTTTACATGTATATACATGTTTATTAATTTTTGGTCTATTTATCAGTTCTGAGCTCTGCCTACTTGCGTCTGAATTCAGTTTCAGTTAATAACCAAAAATACATGTAATATAAATGCAAAATAGTCGTTAGTGGTCTCATGTTTAAAATCTTGCAAGATCTTTATCAAAGGAGAAAAACCTCGAAACATTTGAACAAATATAAGCTTGTGTACAATCACATTCGTTTATGGTGTAAACCGAGGACTCCTACATGTATATTTCAGCTTGGGCAGTTCTTTTGGGGTAAAACTGATTAGTGACGGTATTTGTTTTAAAACCAAAACAGAACTGAGAGATATACTGATTACACTACACTAATATGTACATGTAGTGTATTGCATCCTTGTGGAGAATTCCCTTTCGAAACTTTGTGTTGATAAATCCCTTTTTATGAGGTAATGTTTCTTCACAATGCTATTATATTTGAAAACGATGAAATTATAACAAAAGTTACAAGTAAAAAGAACTAGGATTCAATGCAGTCTTTGTGATTTTTGTCTAAGCTGCCAGAACCCTTTTTGAACACGTTTTTTAAAACTAGTCCGCCACCATTTTAACTGGTATTTGATATGGTCAGGTCAGCGGGTCGCCGTTAAGATTTATGTTTCATAATTCTTTTGTTTTCAAAATATTTTGATACAAATTAATAACAATGGAATACACACAATGTAAAGAACAGCTTTTTTGTATTGCACTCTGCCAATTAGGTAAACAAACATCAGAAACTAGTTATAGAATGACTGTTATTATTTTTTTTCTGTTATTAAAAACAAAATCACTGTAAAACCAAAAACTGTGTTCGCCCACCTCCCCCTGATGGTATAGCCAAAAATTTAAAACCGCCCAAACCCAATCCTATTGTTCCCTTTTTTTTGTTTTTGGGATTAACAAAATACTTACGCCCAACTTCAATTTCCAAGGTATCAAACCATCCATCGAGTCTGCATTCATACTGTGCGCTGTGTTCAAACTGCACTCTCTCAAGGGTAAGGTTGGATGTCGTTGAGTCCAATATTTGTATGGTTGCGTCCTTCAATTCCAGTCCGTTTGCACTCCACACAATGTTACTGGCATTGATTGTCTGGTTTGGGTGGTTTACTCTGCAGATCATTTGTACTGTATCATTGACTCGAAATACAGTTTTTCCTCCTACAACGGTCACTAAATTACAAATATATATCGGGGTGCGATAAGTGAAAAATCTGTAAAATGGGTAGCATGCCTGGGCCTCCCATCTAGAGGTTATTTCCCGTCTAGAGGAAAACATCCCCGGAACCTGCTGCATGTTTTTAGCCAAAACCATTGGGGGAGTGGGTATCAGTCCTCCCAGTGCCTAATCTACCAAATATAGATTTTTAAAGCAAAATATAGGTTATATATGTTTACCAAATGCCAAAATATAGGCATTTATAGGTTATTTCCTGTGATTATGCAGTTGTTAAGTAACAAGTTTTTGGTAAATTGCTAAGAGCGGTACACATGTTACAGTTTGGCTACTGTTTTGGCTTCATCTCATTATATATATATACTTAGGAAGTAATTTTTCTTCAAAGCCATGAGGATTTTATGAGGCCTGGCCGGGCTCAACTCTTGTGTCCCTAAGCAAGACAGTTAACCATAATTGCTTCGTCCTTCAGATGGGACGTTAAGCCATAGGTCCCAAGTACTAAATTATTAAAGTAATGCACGTAAAAGAACCCAAAACACTTATCGTGCAAGAGTAGGGGTTTACCCCCAGTGTTTATGGTTCACATACATGTAGCAAGCACCCTTGTTTACAGGTCTCCCCAGGATAAATTATAAATAACTAAATAAATGTGTTGCAGGAGATTAAAAATATAGGTTTTTATAGGTTAATATAGGTTTTTATAGGTAGATATTTGGGGGGAAATAAAGGTTCCCATTTTGAAATATAACTGTTTATATAGGTTTAATAGGTTTTATAGGTTTCGCTGGGAGGCATAGGTTAAGCATTTCTGGCTACCTTAACCCTAACTTTCCCAAATCCTCCAAAATCATCTTTGCTAAAGTGAAGGATTTTGAAGGATTGAGGTTACATGCTACATGCTCTTTGCTAAAGTTAAGGATTTTGGAGGATTGAGGTTATTAGGCATACTTGCCTTTCCATGGTACATGTACATGTACATCCATGTTTGTTGTATTGATTGCAAGGTCAGTGCTTGGGTCAGTGGACACTGTTTATTGCTCCATGCATACAGGGAGGGTCCCTGGCCATGTGCATGTATCACAGATTAGAAACACATGTGTGCATACATGTCATGTGCTTGCTTTACTACTGAAGGATTTTGGAGGATCCATGTTATGTGTAAGCCAATTGGCCTGGGGAATTAGGAAGGATCCATGTTATGTGTAAGCCAATGGGCCTAGGGAGTTAGGAAGGATCCATTTTGTGTGTAAACCAATGGGCCTGGGGAATTAGGAAGGATCCATGTTATGTGTAAGCCAGTGGGCCTGGGGAGTAAGGATCCATGTTATGTGTAAGCCAATGGGCCTGGGGAGTTAGGAATGATCCATGTTATGTGTAAGCCAATGGGCCTAGGGAGTTAGGAAGGATCCATATTATGTGTAAGCCAATGGGCCTGGGGAATTAGGAAGGTCCATGTTATGTGTAAGCCAGTGGGCCTGGGGAGTTAGGAAGGATCCATGTTATGTGTAAGCCAATGGGCCCGGAAAAATCTGGAAAAATTCGGAAAAATCACACCCCTGTTCAGATCAGATACTTTTGGAGTGAGAGTTTCGAGTAAACTTACAGTTGACATAGGCCCCACCGGAGGCCCCACCGGAGGCCCCACTGAAGGCCCCTGATGCAAGCACAAAGATTGCAGACAAAGCACACAGTCCTTGTCTCCCTTGAGGATGCAAATTTCTGAGACCAAGTGTTTTCATTCTTCTCGGCTATGGTACACAGCAAGGGCGCAGGAAAATCCTCTGTAAATATAAACAAAAATCAAACAAGTTAAAACAACTCAGTATCGTCTGTGGAAATATTCATGCTGTAAACCAGGGGTCGAAATTAACACTGGTCCGCTAGTCCGAGGCTAGTGGATTTAGCAGTGGGACGACTAGCTGCTGCGGTTTGGGTAGTCCGATGGGCTAGGGAAAAAATGAAATAAAAATACACCAAAAATATTCATCTGATTCATCAAATATGATCTCAGCAAGAACATGTTGCTCACCAGCTCATGGTTCATTTCTTTTTCTTGTATTTATATTCACTTTTTTTCAGGACTACTAAAAAATGAGGACTACTAAAATTTTGACATAACTAGTCCTGTGGGCTACCATAAAATTCAAGTTAATTTCGACCCCTGCTGTAAATGTAACAGCCTGACATTATAATCTCTCTCACCAATGCCAAATGATGCATAATCTATGTTATTAATGCGTGTTATACAGACTGTTTACGCAGCTGTCAATTGCAGGTGTGACACAGATGCAAGATCTTTTGTTCAATTGTTCTCCAATTGCTAGCTTTTATAATTGTTAGCCCGATTGCAAGTGGGGCGGGAGTGCGTAACCATGCAACACCGCCATTTTGCCATTGCATGCACATCAATTACACTTAAAAGCAAAGGGCAGCTGTACTTAAATTTACAAGGTTACAACCTACTTTTTGTGTCAGATACACATTTTAACGCAAAGTGAAAATTGCTGTTTTGACCATGCCAAGTATAATTTTGGGGAAAAACTTAATTACTGTACGTCTCAAGTCTGACAATAAACATAGTTATTCAGTCATTGAGACAAATTGGAGAGATTTATTAGTAATTTCCTTTTGCCCTTCCATGGCCCTACTGTAAGCAAGCCACTCCCATGTAATGCTGAAAACAAGTCTTTTCTAATTAATTGACACTATACAGGAATGGTATCTGCAGATTATGTGAACCTGTGATACACTACTGGACATGTACATAATAATAATAAATAATAATAATAATAATAATAATAATAATAATAATAATAATAATAATAATAATAATAATAATAATAATAATAATAATAATAATAATAATAATAATAATAATAATAATAATAATAATAATAATAATAATAATAATAATAATAATAATAATAATAATAATAATAATAATAATAATAATAATAATAATAATAATAATAATAATAATAATAATAATAATAATAATAATAATAATAATAATAATAATAATAATAATAATAATAATAATAATAATAATAATAATAATAATAATAATAATAATAATAATAATAATAATAATAATAATAATAATAATAATAATAATAATAATAATAATAATAATAATAATAATAATAATAATAATAATAATAATAATAATAATAATAATGTGGACTTATATAGCACACGTATCTACCAAATTGGTGCTCAAGGCGCATTATATTATTACCCCTGCTCATCAGGCTCATAAATCATTCCTGAAACCATCTCAGCTCCCTGGCGAGTATACAGCTCCATTGCTGCCATTACAGCTCATATAGGGCTCATCAAACACAACAACCAACTCTACCCTCACAGGTACCCATTTACCCCTGGGTGGAGAGAAGCAATTATGGTAAAGTGTCTTGCTCAAGGACACAAGCACCACGGTCGCGGCTGGGATTCGAACCCACATTCTGACGACTCAGCCATCAGAACACAAATCTGATGCACTAAACCTCTCGACCATGGCACACTGATGATTAAACACGTCGCAAACTGAAAAAAATATTCTGGTTACCTTCGCGTTTTCGCGTAGCTATGCCGTCTTGTTTCTGATCAAGAATATGACGTCAGAAACAAGTTTCTGTTCATGTTCACCAAAACACGCCCCTGCTAACTTACCTGAAGGACCTGTAGTATAAATGCAAAATAAATGTAATTGGCCTTACGTTTCGAACCTAGCGGGTTCTTTCTTTTTATTATTATCTTTGTTTAGCCACGGGTTGCCCATTCAGCCAAGGCTGTTTTTCAAGGGGCCGTGGTAAAATTAGAAACATTAGTAATACGTAAAGTATATACATTGAGAATAAATCAGAAGGATAAAAGTTAAGAAAAAATAAAAGTTAAGGATGCTTAATGGAATAAAGGTGCCAAAATACAGCAACCTCAATAAAATAAAAACGGGTCAAAAAGACAACAAATATTCGATCTCATAACACATTAAAAGTATAAAAGTACAAAGTTATAATAATACTATAAAATATAAAAATTAAACCACAAATGGTAGCATCAAATAAAAAGTAATGAATTAAAAACAGACGTAAAAAGGTAAATTAATTGGAGTAAAAGTGAGGATTACAAATATAAATATAAATATAGAATCTAATCAAATCAAGAAAAAAGAAAAAGTTAAGAAAGATAAAAATTAAGAATACTTAATGGAGTAAAGCTGCAAAACACGGCAACCTCATTAAAATAAAAACGGGTCAAGAGACAACAAGTATTCGGTCTCATGAACATAAAACATTAAAATTAAAAGTACAGAGTTATAATAATAAATTAAATACAATAAAATAAAATATAATATAATCAAATCAAATCAGAAATTACTACTAAGGTTTGTTTTGAATACGCTGACATTTTCTGCTGTTTGTGTTGCATAGTTAAGTGAGTTCCACGTTACCGCACCTCTGTAGATGAAGCTACGCTTCAATGAATCTGTTTTGGGCATGGGGACGGTCACTGTATTACCCCGCCTCATGTTATATCCCGTATCATTTTTGGTAAACTTGGTTGATAGGTAACGTGGCGCTCGATTGTGCTGGATCTTGTGCATCATAATTGCATCATGGTTACGTCTTTTTTTGTTCAAAGTAATCCAATTTAGTCCATTTAAATTAGCAGTACTCGCTCGGAGTATTCCAATTTGCGTTTAAAATAAGACGAGCGCCTTTGTTTTGCAGTTTCTGAAGTTTGGTTTGGAGTGTAATGCTACAGTTTCCCCAGACAACATCACAACAATCTAAGTGTGAGGAAACGAGGGCATTATACACAAGTTTAGTTGTCTTCAACGGGATTATATTTCTAACTTTTTTGATCACATGTAATCCCGCTAAAACTTTTTTCTCACATGTTCAATGTGGTTTTGCCAAGTCAGGCTCTCATCTACAATGACTCCAAGATGTCGACAGCTATGCACTCGTTTGAGTGGGACGCCATCAATATGCACATTAACGCGTGGTGACCGCATCTACACGGTGTAGTAGGTTCAACGAACTTTCTGTACTACTCCTTCATTAAAGGATAAAAAAAAAAATTCTTGGCAAGTTCCTACTAGATCCTATTGCAAATAATGTGTTAGCGGCTTAAAGTCCTGGGGAATTTCGTTCATCCCTTTAAGCCAGCTAAAAGTGCCATGCCTGAGAGGCCCCTGTGGGATTTGTGTATACACTGGCTTAGCGTTGGGGTTGACAAGGTCATAAACACAGATGGTTATCATCAAATAACATGCTTGCGGCAGTCTCAAAGGCTTTTGATATGGCTTCTTGACAGCCCAGACATATACCGACCAATAAAAAACGTCTATGTTGGGGAGGGGGGGGGGGGGGGTGATATTGGGGGATGGCTGTTGGCGGGGGGGGGGTCGGATGATGGCCGTATCTGGGTTATTTATGAGGTAATTCGATGCCAGCTGGCTTTTATGAATGGGATGTGAGTTTGTATGGCTGTGTATACATGGCAGGATGTTGTACTTATAGACTGGGCTACTATTAAGTGAAAAACGTACAGATTTTGGGTTTAAAAATGTAGTTTTTTAGCAAAAAATTAGTTTTTTTTACGTTAATACGTTAATAATTTTCAGAGAAAAACCTAACATTTTACAAAAAACTTGTTTTGATAGAAAACACCTCTAGACCCTCTGAAACAAGTTAAATTGTTAGCATTGGGAAAATCAGTTAATTTACCCATGTAATTAACGATTTTACAACCTACTACACGTGGTAGATTAGCTTGTTGCGCCGCGTATAATTGAATCACGGCCGCGCCGCAGGGTTTTAATCACCTCATCCTGTACGCCGCGTAGCCTTGCCTTTGTACCCTGCAAAATGAATTCTGTTTTCTCAACATTTAGACTCAGTTTGTTTTGGTTGAGCCATTGCCGGACATATGACAGATCTTCGTTAATTTTGTTGATGAGGTCAGATACACTTTTGCTGGCATAGTACAAAGCAGTGTCATCGGCGTACACAATGTGAAACATGCAGTGGAAGGTCATTTATGTAGATGATAAACATGAGCGGGCCAGTTATGGACCCTTGGGGAATACCACATTTAATCGGAAGAGGGCAGGAGTCATGTCCACTGATTGAGGTGTAGTGGGTACGACATGTAAGGTAACTGTTGAACCAGTTTATGCCATTATCATCTACACCATAGTACTTGAGCTTTTGAATCAGTATGGTCAAGTCTACCGTGTCAAATGCTTTTTTTAAATCGAGCATAACCACGCCAACCAATTTGCCATTATCGAAACTGCTGAGCCAGTCATCAGTAATGTTGATCAGCCCAGTAGAAGTTGAGTGTAATGGTCGAAAACCTGATTGATTCATGCTGATCAACTGATTGCAGTTCAAGTAGCTATAAAGCTGGTTGAAAACTGCTCTTTCCAGGATTTTTGAAAGGATAGGCAGAATAGAAATGGGCCTGAAATTACTCGGTTCCATACAATCACCCCCTTTATGTATCGGAGTGACCCTGGCTTGCTTCCACTTTTGTGGGAATCTGCCTGTGCTGAGGGAAAGATTAATTAAATATGTCAATGGACCGGCAATGACAGGGGCAGCTAATTTGATCATTCTAGCGGGACAATTGTCACACCCAGTGGCTTTAGTAGTTGGGACATCATGTAGTTGTTTCAAAATAAATTCCACACCTATTCAGATTCAGATTCAGAATATTTATTGTCATCTGTATAAAACATACATTGAAATTTGGTATGGTCTTGCGAGCATAGTCTTGCTCAAGATGGAAGTTTCCTCTATTTACATTATTAGTGAGATAACCGCTACGTGCATCAGTACTAGTTGGTATCACACTGGCGAGTTTAGGACCAATGTTGGCAAAGTAGTCATTAAGAAGATTAGCAACAGTTCCTGGATCGTTAATTTCCTCATCTTTGGTCCTAATGCAGTTGATATGACAATTTTGATTCTTATACTAGGGATCAGCTGTTTGAGGTGCTTCCATACTTTGCCAATGTTGTTATTACTGGACGTAATGGCTTGATGAAAGTGGTCTTTCTTGTTCTGTCTGATTCTGGCATTGACCTGGTTACGGAGAGTCTTAAATCTTTCCCAGTCATCATCGCTTTTAGAGGTCAGGGCAACCTTTTTGAGATGGTCTCTTTGATGGATCATGTAAAAAAATTCTGAATTAAGCCATGGCGACAGGGTTTGTCTGACTCTGCGTTTTTTACAAGGTGCATGCCTATCACAAAGTTCAAGAAAGATATTTTCAAATACTTCTAGCGCCGCGTCAATGTTATCCATACTTAGAAGACAGTTCCAGTCAGCATTGGACAGATCATGGAGGAACTGTTCTTCATTCAACTTTCTGTAAGACCTGGATGTTTTGTAAGTATGGCTTTTAGCTTGAGAGGGATGTCTGCCCCAGATGGCATAGATCATTGAGTGGTCACTTATTCCAATATGGATGACGCCACTGTCAGTAATTTTCAACTTGCTTGTAGTAAAAAAAACATCAATAAGTGTTGATGAGTGCTGTGTTACTCTAGTAGGCTCATCGATTACCTGCTCAAGGTGAAAATCTTCGCAGAGATCAATAAGCCTCTTAGTATAACAAGAGACATTAGCGCTTATTAAATCACAGTTAAAATCACCCAAAAAGATAATCTCTTTGTCTTCACCTTCAGCAATACTGAGAATATGCTCAATACTATTGAATATATCCAAATGTGAATTCGGAGGTCTGTACCATGCTAAAACTATGATGGGTTTAGACTTACCCTGTGTTATCTCAACAACTACAAGTTCTAATTGGTCAGTCATGAGGTCGTCCCTGATCTTATGATTAACATTGGCATTATTCACATACACAACCACTCCACCTCCATTCTTATTTCGGTCTTTCCTGTACATCTGAAAGTTGTCTATAGCAAGCTCATTTTCAGAAATATTGTCATCTAATCGAGTCTCCGAGAAGGCAATAATATAAATTGGAAATTTATGCAACATAACTTTGACTTGATCAATATTACCAGGCAAACTTCTAATATTTAAATGGGCAACCTTTAGCCCTCTTTTGTCATTTAGAATAGACATCGAGTTGTCTATATCCGAATCAAGCTTTCTCAAAGGCAAAATGAACAGAACCCGACTCTGTTATTTGTACATGTTCCATTTTTCTTTGTGTTCATTTCACATCTTACTAACTTCTGCTCACTCTTGTGTTTATGTATGTATGTTTGTATTCTGTCTCATTTTGCCTTGGTTCAAATCTTTTAGGGAAGATTAATTTAATATCATCACCAAATAACTGTTGCATGAAGGCCTTAATACTAGGGTTGGGACATTTACACATGTGTGTACACGAAAATAAATTCACAAAAGTTTTCAAATTCACGAAACGTATAAACGAATCCTACATTTAAAAAAATGGAACCTTCCATTTCCATGATATTTGGCCGGTCTTTTTCACGAAGTGTGACCAGTGGGCCTGCTTTTATTAACCCTTTCGATCCCACGGGCTCTAAAAAGAGCCTTTGTTGTGATACGCTTCCTTCCCGTGGGCTCTAAAAGGTGCCGGGAATCGGCATGCCCTTGACGACCACGGCGACTTAAATCACCACCTGAAAATGCTTGAGTGGTTTTTGGGGTTGGCGCCCTCTATTGACAGGAATGAAGTGAATAAAAGTTTATGAAAAGAAAAGTGCGTCACTTTGCGGTTCCCGGTGCTAGCGTCTACTCGCTTCCACAACGGTCCGTTTAATTTAGTTGCAATCATGATGGAAACGGACATAAATGATGGCATTTTGGCTGAGATTTTGGCAGACAGTGGCTCAGAATCAGATGACGAAGTAACGGATGACGACAGCACATTAGAAGTACTAATTCCAGCGGAATTCGTTGAACTTGAAGAGGTAGGCCAAAATCACAGTAAAAATGAATAACTAATATTAATAACAGTTAACGTTACTCTTCCTGGCCCAATGCAAATTGACGTAATTCACTTATTTTCCTAGGCTATAGCGTAAATAGCGTTACAACTGTTGGAGTTGAGTAATGTAAATTTAGAAAATGGATCCTTTTAATAGGATTGACCAAATCCCCACCCCCTGGACTGGGTCAAAAAAGTCAAGTAAAAATGTACAATTATTAGTAGTTTGTTGGGGTAATATTTGTATTCATTGAAACAGCAAGTTGATGTATAGATATAGCATAGAAATTTTAACATTTACCCATAGCCGGTCGTGCTGTTTAGCGTTAACAGGCTGAAAATGCACTCTTAGTCTCAAGCTTCCAAAAGAATAGCCTTGTATTCGAAAGGGCCTCATAAGTCGTATTATGCAAGAAGTTGGGGAATTCACATTCACAATCCCACATTAAAACGAAAATTTATCGACAACGAGTTTTGGAGAGTGGATGGAATCTGCCATATTTTTTCTCAGCACAATATTCATTTTGCGCATGACCCCTGTGGCCTGTGCACATGCAGCATTGAGATATTGTATTTACAAAGGACCGAGATTAATCCTCCTTTGCCTTGTTTTTCTGTTGCAGCCTACCTACCAAGGTGACAGCCGACCGAGATCAAGGACGACAGGAAAGTTAGATTTCCGATTCGGTTGGGAACGACGAGACCATTACGAGTGTGGGACTGTGCAGTTCAATGGAAAATTCTGGCCCCACGGCGACTTTGCCACACCTGTCGGCAGTGGAGATCTTCAAGCTGTATTTTGTCAACTCGTGTGGGATATGCTCGTCGATGAGACTAATCGCTATGCGCAGCAAACAATAGACTCAAATCCTGGTCAACAATTCTCCTGGCACCCAACCAACATTCCAGAAATGATGGCATTTGTGGCACTTCTCATTGCTATGGGCATAAACAAATCCTCTCAATACAAGATGTACTGGTCAACATCTGAAGTTCTTCGCATCCCATTCTACCTGTCGATCATGTCCCGAAATCGGTTCAGTTCAATTCTTCGGTTCCTCCACATCTCAAATAACCAAATTCCTCGTAGAGCCTTTGGCTAAACGGGACAAACTTTCCAAAGTTCAGCCCTTGATAGAAGTCCTCGTCCCGAAGTTTCTCAACCTGTATAACCCTGCGCAGAATCTGTCTCCAGACGAGAGTATGTTGAAATTCAAGGGACGCTTAAGTTTTGTTCAGTACATGCCTAACAAACCTATCAAACGGAGTATTAAAGCCTTCTCCCTGAACGAGTCCAAAACAGGATACACGTGTGCTTGGAAACTGTACACAGGAGCCGACGACACCCAAACTGTTTATGATGCAGACGTAGATTTCAAGTCATCAGACTGCCATCCACCAAACCCAACAGTTGCAGGAAAAGTCGTCATTGATCTGGTCCATGGACTTGAGAATAAGGGACACGTAATATATTGTGATAATTACTATACTAGCCCAGCTCTTGTAGCTAAACTTGCTAAACTAGGATTCGGATGTTGTGGAACTGTTCGTTACACTACACAGGGAATACCCCAGGCCGCAAACCCCCAAAAACCATAAAATGAAGAAAGGAGATGACCCATTTTTTTGGGTGAAAGGTGGGCAATTGTGTATCGTTTGGCAAGACAAAAAATCTGTAACACTTTTAACTAATGTAGGCAACATTGATTTGTCCAAAAAGCAAATTCGGTGTAATAAAAGCACAAGTGGATTTTGTGATGTTATGAAGCCCAATTGTATTGAAGATTACAACAAAAACATGGGTGGAACTGATCTTGCCAACCAATGTTTTCAGTACTACAATCATACACACAGAAGCTTGAAATGGTGGAAAAGAGTTTGTTTTCCATATGCTGAATATCTGTATTGTCAATAGCAGAGTAATATTCACCAGCATAGCAGGGAACAAAAATGTCAGTAATCTTGATTTTCGTATAGGGATTGTACAGGGCTTGCTGTTGGGTTGGGAACGGAACGCAACAAGTCAGTTGAGATACCATATTCCTATTGAGTTGACAGGGCAACAGCACTATCCTGGCAAAACCCCCAATGGAAAGAAACGCGACTGCATTGTTTGCAGTAACCGAAAATTAGGCAGGCGAAAACAAACAAAGATGATCTGTAAACAATGTACACAACCTATGTGCATAGTTCCTTGCTTTGAGAAATACCACATCACTTGATTGTAAATCTATACTATTTGTTTCAACCCCCCGTTCAATGTTGGGAAAGGTCAGACAAGCCGCAGATTACAGTCCAAACCAACATTGAATTGAGAGAGAATGAAAATCTTAACATGGACTGTGATGTATGTACACTGAATACAAGTAAATGGTTCATTTCCAAGTAGAAAACCAATAAAAAATCCCCAAAAATCTCATCTAAGTTATTGTTTTTCACATGGAAAAGAAATCTTATACATGTACCGTATTTGCATGAAATATCACCCATTTGTATTACTTTTCTTCAGTGTAAATACTGATCTAAATATTTCATTGTTTTTGCTTTTACACTTAAAAAATCTGCACAATATTTTCCTCCCTTTGTATACTCATTTTTACCATCAGTTTAACATACAAATATATCTGAGCCATTTGGTATGTACAATACACATGTAAAAAAAAGTGTCTATTACTGCAGAGTGAGGGCGCACTTCAATGAAATTGTGAAAAACCCACTGGTGCTGTAGTGACATTGGGCTCCTAATTACTGTGGTAAACAAGGGTACTCTCTTGCATAACTGGCTGGTAATGAAAGGGTTAAAGGGGGACTGTCGTGGATTTAAATCAAACAGTTAAATATGTGATCGTTTTATTCTTTTATATCAGTAAAAGATCAATAAAATTTTTGTTTTGTGTTTTTATTGTTTTTGAGAGTGTTATTTTACCATTGTAAAAATGCCCCCCACTTTTACTAGTTGTTCCCGCCCTGCACGGAGGATCTGTTCGTGACGTCATGTTGGGAAGAGAAATTCGATAGTCATGATTGTTGGTTGTTGAAACCATGTTCATCCCGTTGTTTCCGACGAACTTTGCTCGTCCAAATACGGCGATATTTTGGGTCACTTGGGAACAGATGAAGGCTAACACTGTCTTTGGTGGTGTTGCTGCATCCTGCAGCAACACATTTTCCCAGCATTTTATTAGTTCCGGAAACAAAAATCACGGAAGAAATGAAATCGACGCTACGTGTGTGAATGTGTATGTATGTACATGTACATCATGTACACATCGGATCTTCAAGACCTGACGTCACATATCTTATGCAAATGAAGCTTCCACCATGGGGCGGGTTTGCCTCCCCCAAACACTTCAAACATTGTTTTAAAATACTTGTACTCAGAAATCAATGATTAAATAGACACAAGTGGGTCTCAAAAACAATATTTTTTATTACAAAACGCCTTAAGTAAAGGATGTCAGTCCCCCTTTAAATCGCGATTCCCAGGAAGTTCAACTGATAATTTATTTTTAATTGAATACAACCAGAAATTTTGGAGAATGTTTTGTGCCAGGCTTGGATTTGTTTTTAAAATCTGTGCTATTTTTCTAAATCCCTATTGTTGTATTTTTCATTATTTTTGGTGATAACAATATTCCTGATGTACATTTGTATGTGTACACGATCTGTGTCAAAACGTGTGCGTTTTGCAAATTAAACGGAAAATACCAAACCTACCAAATACCTCATATCACTGGTACACGAAATAAACAGAAAAATCAACAAAAAGGCAAATTATGATGTCCATATATTAATAGGAAATCTAAAAAAAAAAATTAAAGGTACATGTACAATATCGTCACGATCAACAGGGCATGGAATCAAACTGCTAGTTTTAGGGACTGAAAATAATACCCACATGATAAGGTCATATTACCGTTGCTGCTGCATAAATGCACCAGTAATTTTCAGTCACTGTGGTCATCTTAAACTAGGACACCGATTCCATGCCCTGTTGAAAGTCGGCTCTGATCCCGATAATACTGTCCCTTTAATACAGCATGAACACCTACAAACTGCATGATTGCTTATCACAGTGTATAGGCAACCTACACTGTAATAAAACAAACAATACCACACCTCACCTAAAGATTGAACTTAGTTCCTCCTAAATCATGAATGGTTTTCTTAATTCCCACAAAATTTAAATACAACATGCGTGCACATATGTACATGTACACGTTAAAATTATAGACTGTGTAAGTCTCGCGATGAAAAGGTCGCGATTGACTTCCGGGCACCTCTGAGCCATCAGCTATAGGAGGTTAACGCGTGTATAATTTGTATGATTGTTATTTTTGTCCCAAAAACATATTGATGGAATGATTACATTTAAAACTTACAATGTAATAAATAAAATATTAAAAAAGCTTGGAAACTTTCGAGAAAATGAAGAAATAATGCTGGACCTCCAATGTCCGGTTCGAAGTGTCAAATTGCGAATTTAGGCCGACTGTGTTACGCACACCGTGTTCGAATGCACTGACAAACCGAAGTTAGGTAATATTTTAAATCGGGATAAGTGCTTCGTTACGTACGTGAAAACAGACCCTGTATCGCATGGACATACCTCAACCAAGTAACTCCTGTCTTTCATTGATGCCTGTACATTTCCCCCTGGTAATTTTGAGATCAGAGGCACAAACAAACCGAAGAACCCTGCAACAATTAACTGCGTTTTCACTTTTGCGTGCCAAACAGTCGTTTGTATGTCCTCCGTACCCTAGACTTGATTTCAAGTCTGAGATCGCGGTTTTGTCTGCATCAGCCACGCAAAACGCCGTTTACCCCTACTGGCTATCACAGCCCTAACTTGCGATCTCAGACTTGACCCTGTTGTGTTTGTGGGATATTCATGTATTCATAGCTAAAATTTACATAATAATACGGATGCTAGAGAGATGGCCAATCAGGAGGCCACAAAAACCTTGTAGGCCGCGTCTATTACTAACAGGTTACACTCGCTTAAAATTCTTTCTGTAATATTCATTCGATATTAAATTTGTATAGTGCTTGGTACGTAAATAGTATTGGAAATGATAGGTAAATTTAATGAGATCTTAGAGTTGTAAAAAGCACAAAATAAAATACATAATTCCTTTTCTACAAAAAACGTCTTACCTACAGTTTAAATGGAATCGTTGAGTACGTCTACTCGAACTAACTGCATGTACATGTAGAAGGTTTAGTTTGAATATTCATGTTATGGAATGCTTTCCGACCAATCAGATTGTTCCGTCCACTTTTGGACTAATTCGCAATAGGATGTGTATAACCGACGAACAACATTCCCAAGTCTGTGATCGAAGGTTATGTCGGAGGTTAATACACAAGAGGGCGCTATTTAATGCGATACTGCGCTGCATGAGCCGTATTGGCTTGAGGCAGACATAAAACCACGATCACAGACTTGGAACCAAGTCTATCCGTACCCTCAAGTACCATGCGCTTTCAGAACATGATCTTTCTACGATTTACATCAGTTTTGTGAGACCCGTACTGGAATATGCTGCCCCAGTGTGGTCTGGAGGCCTCACTTGTGGTCATCGTCAATCAATTGAACAAATACAGAAGAGGGCCTATAGAATTATTCTTGGAGACGCCTACACACGATACACAGATGCGCTTGAACACTTGGGTCTTACCTCTCTTGAAAACAGATGCAAGCAATTATGTTATTCTTTTGTTAAGTCTCTTGAACTAGAATCTTCTCGTTTACACCACCTACTTCCTCAAATTAAATCTCATAGGTATCATACTAGATCGGGACCATCATATCGTGCTGAATTCAGATGTAGAACAGAAATATATAGAAATAGCTCCATTCCCCACCTGACTCGTATTTTGAATAACAAGTGAACTTATTTTCATTGCTTATCTTGTGTTGTATACTTCTAGATGTAGATCTCTTTATGTTTTCCATCTAACTCTTTGATCAATGCGTTTAATGCCAGTGCTTATCTTTAATTTAATTTAAACTCATTTCTTTTAATATAATTTAAATCAATTTTATTTTTTGTCTAGTTTGTCATACAAGTTTTATTGTAATATTGTTCAAATGTTTTAATTTCGGCCTCTGGCTGCGAGTACATTTTTATTGTGAATAAACCATTTCAAATCAAATCAAATCAAATCAAATTTCAATCCGTCCTTTACATAATTTAACCAATATTGCAATGAAAGGGCCATGGTGACAACACTCGCTCACGGACAATAACAACAGAACGAAACTTTATACACATGACCTACGGTTTTCGCGAGGTTTGAGTACCGTACTACGACTAAATCTAGCAGCTTGCTCGAGTTTGCATGCGTGTACGTCAAGGATCACGACGATCGCCTTTTGTTGCATGGGCTTTAAGGTTTCAAACGTGAAAGCGGAAATCAAGGTCGGTTTTAAAAAAAAATTATTTGACCAAGATTTCCGAAATTGTTTACAATTTACAAAATGTAAACCAAGCTTTTATTAAGTCAAACCATATTCAATGGATGAAATTGATTAGCACAATAAAGTTCTTTTCATAAAACATTTGCACACAATACACGTTGTAAATGCTATGCGAGGTGCCTGGAAGTCAAGATTCTTGCGAAAACTCGTACGTTCTCGAGGTCAACTTACACAATCTATTATCAACAGTATTGAGTTGCATTTGAATATTTTAATATCAATACATTTAGAAGCAATATCTGGTCAATGATTACCAGGAAAAATACTCATATTTTATAATGAAAGATATGAAATATGAAAATTTAAATGAAATTGCTACATGTAAAGTATGCATTGCATAGTGCACATTCTGAGATGAAAATACACACTGTGATTATAAAAACTGAAAATGCAGAACGTACTCACTAATGGCACAGAGCATACGCAATCGTATGGGGCTGCAACGTACAGCAATGACTCTCAAAATCCACGATACAAACACATCGTACTGAACCATCAAATCCAACAAAATACTTGCTAGTTTGGGTGTCGATATCAATGTCCACAAATGTACATTGTGACCTGCATGTACACGGGTGAAGATCGAATGATGAACACAAAGAAAAGCTCTTATTTCTCTGCTGCACTGACAGACAGAGGTTTACATATACCTGATACAAGGAACACGCTGCCATTTACATATCTCTATTTTTTTCATGGACCCACCTACAGGTACATACATGTGTTGCTTCAGCGTTTGTACCCCAATAGAACCATGGACAACTAACTGTCAATACATGCTCAGTAATAACACTGACCTGGGAATCCACACAAGTCAATTACCGTCTTGTCAAGGGGAATAATTAATTGCCCATCACATTGCTCTTATAGATGGTACATTACATGTATATGCAAGAGCAGGAGCTGCTTAAAGGGACAGTATCGTCATGGTCAGAGCAGGCTTTCAGCAGGGCATGGAATCAGTGTCCTAGAATGACTGAAAATTACTGGCTCATTTATCCAGCAGCAACCTTATCACGTGGAGTATTATTTTCAGTCACTGAGATAATCTAAAAGTAGCACTCCGATTCCATGCCCTGTTGATCGTGATGATATTGTCCCTTGAAGAGATCTACAGTCTACTGTAAACAGAAACATTCAATTACCAAGTTGTTTCATTAATTGGTCAGCCAATATTTCATACATACATGTATTGTGTACATTTGAATAACTGTTTATTGCACAGCAAACATATTTGCCAGTAGAAATTCATCTTACTACACACATGTATAGGCCCCCCAAAAAGTCTCCAGTTTCTGGTAATAGGTCAGCTTCAAAATCGGTGCAGTGACACTGGTAAACTTTTTGTTTTGCCAACCAGTGAAATACGTGATCCATTTATATGCGGTTATTGGAACCAGACCAAATTTCCCGTATACACAAAGTACAGTGGCTAAGAGAGGCCTCACAAATCGGGCAAACGTTCATACCCATATGTGAAAAAAAAATCGTTTAAAACACAGCGCAGCAGAATTCCAATCACTATCCAGCAATTTTGGCTGAAATTGGACATCATTTCATTGGCGTGATATGTACATAACTGCAGCTGAATAAACCTGACCCGTGTGCTCATTATGCTTAGCAAATATGTTCACTTGACATGATAGAACAGACTACCAGCCAAATTACACACACACACACACACACACACACACACCCTCACGCACATTGATTTGTGGGGTATTCCTTTGTTCGTTCTATTATCCCTTTTCCTTATAATTCTCCTGTGGGGTACAAGATTTTCTATAGTTACCTTGTGGGGTCCAATTGTTCTATTGTGTTTTGGACCCCACAACGAATGGTGTACGTTCACACCTCACGCACATTGATTTGTGGGGTATTCCTTTGTTCGTTCTATTATCCCTTTTCCTTATAATTCTCCTGTGGGGTACAAGATTTTCTATAGTTACCTTGTGGGGTCCAATTGTTCTATTGTGTTTTGGACCCCACAACGAATGGTGTGTACGTTCACCCTCACGCACATTGATTTGTGGGGTATTCCTTTGTTCGTTCTATTATCCCTTTTCCTTATAATTCTCCTGTGGGGTACAAGATTTTCTATAGTTACCTTGTGGGGTCCAATTGTTCTATTGTGTTTTGGACCCCACAACGAATGGTGTGTACGTTCACACACACACACACACACTTTGTATGAAACTTTGGCTGGTAACCAATAAAACTTGCTGAGCAGCTCTGAGTAATTGGCCCCAGGAGAATAGTCAACAAATTAAATTGGAATACGCATGTAAGCCTGATTGGAATTAAAATTGCACATCAATACCACACAGATTAATTACTAGGCCACTGGCCACTGGCCACAATGTTATAATTAAAACCCTTCTACTGTAGCTGAACTTTTGTGGCAAGTACATGTACGCTGTTCGTAAGCGTGACGTACACGTAATTCCAACATCAGTCACGCCCACTTTGCACATGCCGCCTCCATTGATCATCAAAAGCCAATTGGAAATACATTGACCACCCATTTCTTTAAAGATTTGGTTTCAACTGTCATTTATTGACCACCCTGAACAATACAAGATAATTGCTTTTACTGGTCAAAAACGGGGAACTCATTTTGACTCAAATGTACTTACTACACATTAGATAAATGACAGTGTTCGAATTTGAAGTGTACTAGATATTACCTTGGCATGTACATGTATATCAACATTTTGACTAATTTTGACACTTGCAGTCATAGAAGGATATTAAAAAGCATAATACCTGGTTGTAGTTACATGTACATGTAAGTTGATAATCCCTTGCAACCAACCCAAAACATAAAGTGCAGAGACACATCAACAGAATGGAAGTCTATAGTTTGCACAAAATCATGTTATAAAAATAATTTCATCAAATTACATGTAATTATTGCCCAGAAAAACATGCATTGATATGTAGCATATCAAAAATTAGAAACTTCACGGAAATGATTACCACATGGTCGTGTAGGGCATACCCCATTGTTCAGACACTGTGCAATATTACCGGAATTGTGACGAGAAGCCATCCCACATCATCCGCCAAGTCTGTCTCCAATTCATGTCGTATCCGACCGCCATCCAATTTAACCAATAATGTAATCTTACCTACCAAGTAAGGTGGAGAACATATGGATGATGATGGACATATACTTCAAATTATTCCAGGATATTTATTTCATGAAAAATCAGGCATTTTTGGAATACGATGACTTCCTCAGTCATATCAGTCTGATCTTGTCAACTCCCCTGTTAGTGACCAACAACACAGTCACTGTACATGCGCAGTGGCAACTATAATATGACCCTTCTGTTTTCTAAAGGGGAGGATGTTTTTAGAAGGGAAATAACGTCTGAAAACCATCATAAAAGTTGTTTTTAAAGATAGTTTTTGCTTTCTGTACCCCCAACAATTTATGTAATCATTTTTAACCAGTTAGTGGCTGCAAAAAAGTTAACCCAAAAACCTTTAAAAGTGGCGGTCGGATACGACATTCTTTCCCTTCTAAGGGAAATAAAGTCGGAAAACCATCATAAAAGTGGATTTTAAAGATAGATTCCGCTTGATAATTACATTTGATAATTACATTCTGTCTGACTGTCAGTGTCACCGTGGTCACTCATTTATGACAGCTTCTCACCTAGCCCCATTCTAGGGCCAATATACTGGACTCCCTCGGTATCCTTGGCCCTACCCCCGCATGTACAAAAATTGAGCAATTTTTCTTCTTTTTCAACTTTTGATCTGCTATTACAACCTAAAATTTAGTGATTAGGTAACCTTGCCCAAGCAGACACGTTTTGCATAAAATCAATTATTCTGGATAGCTCACTTTCATGAAATGTCCTAGCCTAAACATTTTTGAAATTAATATAAAAAAAATAATAATAATAAAATTTAAATTTCACCAAAATTACCGATCTCACAATAGTGAGCTTTATGCCAAAAGTGTCTGCTTGGGTAAGCTTAACCCTAATTACAAAGTTTTTGATCGTAATAATTAGCAGATCAAAAGTTGAAAAATCAAGTCTCATTTTTTGTACATGTTGGGCTAGGGCCAAGGATACACGGAGGGAGTCCAGTGTATTGGCCCTAGATTTAAATAGCTAGGACTACTTCTTACCTAATTAGTTCATCTTCTTTCACTCAATCAGTCAATGGCAATGCTCAACAACTCACTGTCAACATGTTATATTGTTGCGCTGCTGAGATATTGAGTTTACAAAATTTCTGATAAAAACAACTTTGCCACGATTGTTTTTTTGTTTTAATAATAATTCTGCCCTATTCATCATTTCCTGTAACATAATAATATAATTGAGTGAAAGTTGACTACACTGCGCTCGATTGTATGAATAGGGCATACAGTATACAATAAGTTTACTTCCTTGTACATTGGGTCCACAGATACTAAATAATTATTATGCTCTCCGGTATTCGCTTATACATGTTGATTGTCATTTTTACATGATATTTCAACTATAATTTTATAATAATGACACAAGAAGATGGTTAGATACTTCGACAATAATGAATCGTCATGTAGTAAATACATCTAACTTTATAATTCCTTTAAGGGAAGGTACAACATTGGTATTTGGTAATGTACATTAATTTCAACCCTCGTTTAAGGAATATATCACATGCTTTTCATGTGGGGTATTATTTTCAGTCACTGAGTTAATCTAAAACTAGCATTCCCATTCCATGCCCTATTGATCGTGACCATACTGTCCCTTTAACGTGTTTAATAAGTAACGTCTTCAAGGTGACGAAACGTCACTACAGCTTGCAAGTTGCATGCCGTTAGACATGGTCTTCCTGCTCGCTCCTGCCGGCCACGGTCTGCAGAAGAACTTATTTAGGGCAATCTAAGAATATTTTTCCCACCGTAAATGCAGATTTCGACCTCCGCAGAGTTGTAGTGGCTGCGTTGGTGAAGCAATGAGGCACGAAAAATGCCGGTGAAGCGTATTCTATTAATTGACGTTGCTGCAAATATACTATAAGGGTTAGGCCCCTATCTTTGATTACTGTCAATTTTAACGTCCCTGGGCGGGGCTGGGCGCAGTAGGCCGAGTGACTTCGAGAGACTAACGTTAATGATAACGTTACTCGACCTTTTTTGTGAGATGTCGATCTTTGAAAAACTTTTATGGTGATGGTACCCAACGTTCAAAATGGGGATCAATGGTGTTTCTGGAGAACCCAACAGTGTGATTGTGTGACGTTCGAATTGTCAAATACGAATTTTTGAAAGATCGGTTTGTCAAAAGGGCCAGGTCGAGTTGTCTTATTATCGATCGATTGTGCCTTGATTTCGCTCATCCCCACCGGCACTCCCATCCACATCCCCATCATCCTCCAAAGGCGCTGGTACACTCTGATATCTCTGGGCTCTCATTGGTTAATTTTTATGACTACTTGTAACCTGCGGTCGCTACTTCCTGTTTACGTTGGAGCAGCTTCTTCCCGCGGATCAAGCACGCCCCAAGCATGGATATCGGATACGTTAACGCGTTGTGCTGAAGATCTGACGTCACGCTTCGTGGAGGCTTGCGCGTACGAGCGAGCTACCAACCAAGGTCAAAGTTGAGGATCGGGAAAAGTATGGCAAAAAAAGGAACTAATGATCGTATTACTTCTCAGGTTTGGCAATATACTGGACTGGAGGGAGTCCAGTGTATTGGCCCTAGAATGATGAACCATGGAGGTAGAATGCTTGGGCTCTAAAAATACATCACCACGGCACATGTAAGCCTGCCGTGCACTATAGCCACATACATGCACACCAACAACAACAACAACAACAACAACAACAACAACAACAACAACAACAACAACAACAACAACAACAACAACAACAACAACAACAACAACAACAACAACAACAACAACAACAACAACAACAACAACAACAACAACAACAACAATAACAAATAAACAACAACAACAATAATAACAACAACAATAACAACAATAATAACAACAACAATAACAACAACAACAACAATAAACAATAATAAATAACAATAACAATAACAAATAAATAACAACAATAACAACAATAATAATAATAATAACAATAATAAATAACAATAATAATAACAACAATAATAATAATACAATAATAATAACAATAATAATAATAATAAATAATACAATAATAATAACAACAACAATAACAATAACAACAACAAATAATAATAACAACAATAACAATAATAATACAATAATAAATAACAATAATAACAATAACAATAAACAACAATAATAAATAATAATAACAATAAATAATAATAACAATAACAACAATAATAATAAATAACAATAACAATAATAATATAACAATAATAACAATAACAACAACAATAACAACAAATAAATAACAATAATAACATAACAAATAATAACAATAACAACAACAACAATAATAATAATAACAATAACAACAACAACAACAACAACAACAACAACAACAACAACAACAACAACAACAACAACAACAACAACAACAACAACAACAACAACAATAATAATAATAATAATAATAATAATAGCGTTCGACGGCGCAAGACGTGCTATACTCTCGCTCCCGTTTTTACTTGCTTTTTGCTTTTTCGTACATCGGTGGGCAAACTAAAGCCCAGCATCTCTTCTTTGGTGATTTGTAGCATCACAAGGCCTTTTTTTCTGGAGTGTAGTTCATCATTTTAAGGCCCTTTTGGCCTTCGATTCCAAAAACACAACAAGAGTGTAGATAGAAGGGCGACGCCATATTGGACCATGGCTCAACGCGGGGTACTCAATAGACCCAACACAGTTAGATTCTGCACCAGGCAGTTAGAAAAAGCCGTCACGCCTGAAGAGGTTTACAACGCTGTTGAATACGAACTGGATGCAGTGGACACAATAAAGTGCATAGCAGAGATCGGGAACAAGTGGTATAACGTCACCTTTGACAATGGAACAGATTGTCAAACAATAGCAGCCCGAGGGATACTACTGCAAACGACCCTGATACAATGCGAAAGAACCAACGTTGCTAACTCCGTAGTTGTATACGTCAAGTGCCCCTATGAGATGTCAGATCAGGTCGTGACGAACACCCTCTCCGTCTACGGAACAGTAGCCAACATTAGAAGGCAATTCCATGATTTTGATAGGTTAGTAGAGACAGGAGTCAGGAGCTGTATGATTAAAAACCTGAAAAAACCCATCCCGAGCTTCCTAAGAGTAGGCGGATTCACCCTTCCGGTACGCTACAGGGGACAAGTGAAAACTTGCAAGATCTGCGAACAGACCGACCACCTCGCCTACGACTGTCCAGCACGGGGTAGGTGTTTCGTTTGTGGAAGCCTCGAGCATCGCGCAGTTTTGCATGACAGGAAACACGAAGAAGACGCCGACTCTGGAGAAATGGAAAAAGGGGAAATACAACAACCAAAGGCAGAAGACGAAGACAACAAGGATAATACCAACGACGAAGAAGAAGATGAACAAGAAGAGAAAACCCCAAAACCAAAAGAAAACGACGAAAAAGAAAGCCAAGCGCAGGAACGGCAGAAAACACACAAGAAACCGACCCCGGAAGAAACACGCACGGCAGATGAACGAAAAGTACGAGAAACAGAGAAACAGCAGCAAACCCACAAGCCAACCCCGGAAAAAACACCCACACAACAAAAGACGGCACATCCAAGAAAACCAGAGGAGTCGAGGAAAACATCAAAGTCATACAAGGTTGTTGTAGACAAGCAGTCACATCATAAAGAAAAAGTCAAGACCGGATTCTGGGACGAACATGTTGCGAAAACTCGAAAAAGAAAAGAACGCGAAGAAGGTGACGTCCATAGCAGAAAGCAGGCGAAGGAAGACGAAAACGATGACGAAGCGACAGTCATAGATATCGAGGACGCGCCTCCCCCTGAGACGGAAGACCCGCCTCACTCTGAGATCGAGGATATGCCTTCGGACCACACAGACGATAACGATGACGATGACGGTGAATGGGTTCCATACAATCGACGAGGGGTTCAACGATTTAGACGGAAACGAGGGACTGGGGGGATCACGCTTCAAAACCGAAACCTATCCCAAACGATGCTAGAGAGACCACACGCTTCAAACACATCACAACCAAGGAGTTCGTCACAGCCAATACCAGAAAGAAACCAAACATCCAGCAACAGAGGAAGGGGTAGGGGACAAAAGAATAATTAATAATCACAGGTATGATGTTATTATTACACATCACACTCATTATGAGTTTACTGCATACGGTGGTATCTGTTAACGTTAATGGCTTAAGAAATAATTACAAAAGAAACGTCATTTTCGATTATTTGAAAAGTTGTGATTTTAATATAATACTGATGCAAGAAACTCATAGTGATAGCGATGATGAGGTCCTTTGGAGCAGACAATGGGAAGGAAAATATATTTTAGTCATGGGAATCGCCATTCAAGGGGGTAGCCATACTAATTTCCCCAAAAATCAACACTGATTTATGTAATATTGAGAGGGATGATGAAGGAAGATGGGTTAAAGGTGAATTTAATTGGGATGATAACGTTTTTACTTTAGCTTCGGTTTATGCTCCAAATGACCTCCGTGAAAGAACTTTCTTTTTTGATGGTTTGACAGACCGTATATCTGGATTTGAAAATTGGATAATTGGAGGTGATTTTAATTGTGCTTTGGATAATTATCATTCTAAAGACACAAGTAAAATTATTTTGAATAACGTTATTAATGAAAAAGATCTCGTTGACGTCTATAGAACTGTTTTCCCTGAAGATCCTGGATATACCCACTTTCACAAACCAACTAAAAAGTCCAGCAGAATTGATTACTTTTTTGTTTCCTCTAATGTTCTGAATAATATTCACGATATCTCCTGCAAAGTGTACGGTCTATCAGACCATCAACTCCTTTTGTTAAAATTGCACGATTGTCATATTTCCCATGGCCAAGGACGGTGGATCTGTAATAATGGGATATTAAAGGATGATGATTGTTTCTTTCGAATTGAGACTTTTTGGAATTTTTGGAAGACGCAGAAAAACAAATACCTTTCTTTAATTGACTGGTGGGAAATGGGGAAATTCAGAATAAAAGAAATAATTCAGGATTACTGTAAAGAAAAATCGTGGAATTCTAAAAAGAAACTTTTTCATCTTCAGAAACAATATAAAGATCTTACCAACAATCAGAAAGATGCTAATTTATACGATATTAAAAAAGTCGAAGAAGCCATTAAAAACTATGAAATAAATGATTTGGAGAAATATAAAATAAGGGTTAGAAATACAATAAAAACAGAAGGCGAAAAAGCTTGAAAATACTTCCTCAATTTGGAAAAACAACAAATTCAAAACCGAAGTGAAACCATGTTGACTGTTGTTAATGAGTTTTACAGTAAATTATACACTTCTGAGGAGATTTGTACCTCCAGTATGAAAAATATCCTAAATTCTATGACTCCTAATTTTATTCCTTCCGATATTTTTGAAAATTCTGAGAACGATTTTACACTAAGTGATTTTAAAAATGCGCTGTTCCAAATGAACAAAAATAAGTCCCCCGGCATTGACGGTTTCACTGTTGAATTTTACCAAACCTATTGGGATGTTATTGGTACAGATCTCTTCGAAGTTTTAACTTATAGCCTTAATGGGGTCATCTAGGTCATTCCATGAACACCGCCCTCATTCGACTCATTTATAAAAATGTTGGTAGTAAATTCGATTTAAAAAACTGGCGACCCATTAGCTTATTATGCGTTGACTATAAAATTTTAGCCAAAACTCTTACAAATCGGCTTAAAAATATCATGCCTTTTATTATTGGGGAGGAACAATCATGCGGGGTCAAATCTAGGAAAATTCAAGACAATCTTATGATTCTCAGGGATACTATAGATTACATTAATTGGGAGAACTTAGAAGCAGCTGTTATTAGTATAGATTTTGAAAAAGCCTTTGACAGAATTAATTGGAATTATATGTTTGCCGTCATGAATAAATTAGGTATTCCCCCATTTTTGATTCAAGGAATTAAACTCTTGTATAGTCAACCGATCTGTCGCATAATAGTTAATAATTACATTGCCTCCCCCATTGAAATAACTCGCGGAATTAGGCAAGGCTGTCCATTGTCCCCACTTCTATTCTCCATATGTGCCGAAGGCCTAGCAAATCTTTTTAGAATTAACGATAATTTTAAAGGTATTGACATTCCTCACTGTCCAGATTCTGTCAAACTTGTCCAGCATGCTGACGATGCTACTTTTTTTGTAAGCGATAATAACGATTTTAATGTCTTTAATGAAATTCTTAGTGTATACTGTAATGGGAGTGGGTCTAAATTAAATGTTTCTAAAACAAAAGGGCTCTGGTTAGGTAAATGGAAAAATAGGACTGACGATCCTTGCGGTTTTGATTGGAGTAATAGTAAAATTAAAATTTTAGGTATAATTTTTGGAAATGAAGTAACCCCCGAAGACAACTGGGGCCCCCGTATAAATAAGATTAAGTGTATTTTAGATAAGTGGACCAAACGTAATTAGACTCTTATTGGCAAAGCGGTCATTGTTAATACTTTAGTTGGATCAGGGTTAAATTATTTGGGGAGCGTTATTTCTTGTCCGCGCGAGTGGATTATGAAAATAGATAAAACCATATGGAATTTTTACTGGGATGGGAAAGTGGAGAAAATCAAAAGAAATACCATTATTGGTCCTAGGGATAAAGGAGGTACTGGTTTGGTTAATGTTGAATGTAAACTCACGAGCATCAAGGTCCAATGGTTTTCTAATTATATCAAATCTCAAGGCAAATGGAAACAATTCTTTAATTACTGGATTACTAAAGCCAGTGATAAAAGTAATCTTAATTGGTATGTCTTGTCCAATAGCCATAAACCCGTCAACACGACCCCATTTTACCAAGATTTAATTTATGCCTTTAAAGCGGCAAACGGTAAAATAAATTGTTCCTTCTCCGTATGTTCAGAAACAAAAGAAGTCCCTTTGTGGCATAATGTCTGTGCGACTGATGATGATACAGAACTTAACATTATTGATAATGGCTCTTTAATATCCTTTCGCAAGGTAGCAAAGAAATGCAATATTTCTAATATAATCGCCGGTAGATTAGTTGCTAGAATAGACAATCACATTAACCATAACTTAATTGAAGAAAAACGTATCGGTCCCCCAAATCATATTTGTAATTGGCTAGTTATTTTCGATAGGCAATCCGATGATTATATTGAGTTTTCTGATACCACTGTGAAAATTAATTATCGTAATTTAATTATATCAAAATTTACTGATCCTAATATCCAAGTCAAATGGCAAGAAATTTTTCACTTTCGCCCTAATTTAGATTGGTCTTCAATTTGGAAAAATGGACTAAATAATTTTATTATGGACCCTGAAGATAAAGATTTGTGGTATAAGTTAAAGCATAGGTGTCTCCCTACAAAGGTTTTTCTTTCAAAAATAGGTACAATTAATGACAATATTTGCCCCCTCTGTAATGCTGAACCAGAAACTCACGAACATTTGTTTATTTATTGCACCCGCACCTTAAACGCGTGGCTTTTTGTAGAACACATACTTAATAAATACTCTGGTAAAAAAGATTTTTATTTAAATGATCTTAATAGGATCCTGGGATATAAAATGAGTCATATTCAAAATGCCATCATTGCTAAAATGCTACGTATCATTTGGGTTATCCGATGTAAATTAGTCTTTAATAATTTTTCTGTTCCCTCCGATATTGATATTACCTTCCAGTTTAAAGTACATTTGAAGAAATTTCTTTATCTCGAAAAAAAAAGAAGTAAAGTTGAGAGTTCTTGGTGCGACAAAATTTTGCTCTTAGTTACATAATTACCTTTAATGTAATTTAATAATTGTTTTTGCATAATTATATAATTTGCTTAGCTTATATCAGGCGCTTTTGTTATATTTTTGATTCACCTTTGATATGAATTATTTTTGATGCTAATACGTGCATTATTTTTGTGGTGATTTATACTTGTAGCAATTTATTGATTGTGTATTTATTGTTGATATTGCTTGTTTGCTATTTATTAATTGATCTTCATCAAATTAATTTTTGTCATTTTTGAGATTAATTTCCTTTTTGGTTTTTGTTTTAATGGCAAAGCCTGAAATGATTAATTAATTAATCCATCGTGTATTAATTTGTATTTTCTGTTTCATTCTACATGTGCTTGAATTGATTTGTTGTGTTTCTCTTCCTGTGTATATGTGTATGTATATGTATGTGTATGTATGTATATGTGTATATATATATATATATATATATATATATATATATGTGTATGTGTATATGTATATATATGTGAATATGTATATATATATTTATGCAATATTAATTTATGTACTTCACCTTTAAGTATTTTAATTTGTACATATTCTTTAGCACCTGTATTATTGTTTACGTATTGCTGTATTTGTACTTGTGCTTTTGAAATAAAAGGAGTTTAACTCCATTTGGAAGAGAAAAAAAAAAAAAAAAAAAAAAAAAGAAAAAAAAAAAAAAAAAAAAAATAATAATAATAATAATAATAATAATAATAATAATAATAATAATAATAATAATAATAATAATAATAATAATAATAATAATAATAATAATAATAATAATAATAATAATAATAATAATAATGTAGACTTATATAGCGCACGTATCCACCAAACTGGTGCTCAAGGCGCATGAGATTATTACTCCCTGCTCATCAGGCTCATAAATTATTCCTGAAACCATCTCAGCTCCCTAGGGAGTATATAGCTCAATTGCTGCCATTTCGGCGCATATAGGGCTAATCAAACACAACAACCAACTCTACCCTCACAGGTACCCATTTACCCCTGGGTGGAGAGAAGCAATTACTGTAAAGTGTCTTGCTGAAGGACACAAGCACCCCGGTCGCGGTTGGGATTCGAACCCACATTCTGACGACTCAGCCATTAGAACACAAATCCGACGCACGAAACCGCTCGACCATAGCACTCCACACTACTAATAAAACACTAGGGAAATGCAGTATGTGCTTAATTTTAAAGATTTTTTAAAAGAATAAATGTATTCATAATATGATAATCTCTTGGCAAGAGGGTTCATCATTTGTTTTGATCTGGTATCTGCTATGCTATGAAACAAGTTAAAGGGACAATATCGTCACTATTAACAGGGCATGGAATTGGAGTGCTAGTTTTAGATTAACTCAGTGACTAAAAATAATACCCTACATAACACTGAAGGTCAACCGTTGCAGCTGCATAAATGAGCCAGTAATTTTCAGTTACTTTGTCGATCTTAAACTAGGACGCAGATTCCATGCCCTGCTGAATGTCTGCTCTGATCGTGACGACACTGTCTCTTTAAAGGTTGCAATCACATTGGACTGTCATTGTTAAGTGTTTAATTGTTTATTTGTGTTGTCTGTCACAATTAAGGACGAAGTCTTAAAGCCTTTTATGGCTTCTCTACTTTCCTTAATGTTAAAGAGTAGTATGTATAATGGGGGTTCTGGACCACTTTGACCTTTGACCCCATTTAAGTGAATAGTAATGGGGGTTCTAGACCACTTTGACCTTTTGACCTTATTTTAACAAAACAGTTCTGAAGTTGATATGTGTAAAAAAAGAGGCATGCATGAAGATAAAAAAAATCTCAGAGTAAACAAAGATAATGGAAATAAAACTTTAAAAAATGAAAAATCGATTTAATAAAATCAAGTAGTATAGTAAGAAGACGTGAGATATGCAAAACTATTTATTTACACGTGCATTGCCTGCATTAAAGAATTATGTTCGTCAGATTTTACCTAATGTTGGAATTAATAATTCGAGTGTAAAAGACTGGATACAAAACAACGCTCACAACTGCATCGGATCTGCTAAATAAAGTTAGATTAAGAGCATTACCTCAAGAAGAAGGTGAAAATATTGCTTTACCTCAAGAAGAAGAAGAAGAAGGTGGAAATATTGCTTTACCTCAAGAAGAAGAAGGTAAAAATATTGCTTTACCTCAAGAAGAAGAAGGTGAAAATATTGCTTTACCTCAAGAAGAAGAGGGGTTAGCTTTTGATGAACAGCCCATAAATGGCGGAATAGGATATTTGCGACGTCGAAGAATGGTTGTACCGCTCAACCACAGCACAGAAAACGATTTATTTGTATTTTTTAAGCAACAAGAGCAAAGATTAGAGAAAAGTTGTCGTCTGACTTTGAAGAATTTAAAAATATCAAATTTATGATTTATTTGCAAATAAAAATGCATAAAGAGACATTATTGGATGGCACGATTGTTTATAAAGTGGAATGGTTACACCCAAGTCACCCGTTTACATTAAATAACTTGAATGAGATGGAAAGAAAATTAAATGCAACTTTTGCGCAAATTCATGAAAAGTTAGAAAAGTTTACATGCGAAGGTTCAGGATGGATCGTAGATCGTATTGTAGCTATGAACATTTACATTACGAGATATCAGCCCTTTATCGACCATTCGTATATCAAGCTGCCTAAAATTTTAAGCAATAAAAAAGTGTGCATTAATGTAAAAAACAAAGATTGTATGAGGTGGACGCTACGTTCCGCTCTTTTTCCAACGAGTAGTCATTCGGATAGAACTTCTAGCTATCCGAAATGACGGTTTAAATTTTGATGGAATCGATGCTCCAACACCAATAAGTCAGATACAAAAATTAGAGAAACAAAACAATTTAGCTATAAGCGTTTTTGATTTACATGTAAAAACGATCGTGACTTGCCACATTAGCGAACAGCCTGATAGCATGGAGCGTATAAATATATTATTAATTCACGATGGAAATAAATCGCACTACGTTTTGATCAAGAATTTTAACGGTTTATTTTTTGATCAAAATAAACATAAAGGACGTAAACATTATTGCGAGAGATGTTTACATGGTTACTGTACAAAATTTATTTTACAAAAACATAAGAAAGAATGTAAAGGCATCGGTAACAGAGCGGTCCGTATCATGATGCCTATTAAGGGTAAAAACGATACGATAAAATTTATAAACTGACATAAAAAGGCAAAAGCACCTTTTATGATCATATATGACTTTGAATGTATACTTGTACCGATCGTTGCGAGTACAGCGGTATCGCCAGCAGCTGCGCCTTTGCCAATACTAAAAAATTACAAGAACACATCCCTTGCGGCTATTCGTACGTGATCGCAAGATGCGACGGTGAAATTCAATCGTCACAGATATACAGAGGTGAAGATGCTGCTAAACACTTTCGAGATGAATTGCAAAAAGAAGTAGAAAAAATTAACGAGATATTTAAAAACCCTAAAGCTATAATTAATGACGAAAGACGATAAAAGAAATTACGAAAAAGCTAGCGAGTGTTGGATTTGTGAACGAAGATTTAGTAATGAAACCGCTTTGTGTTGGATTTATGAACAAGCAGCCTTTGGAGATGATGATTATGCTATTACTTTACCAGAGGACGATGGAATATACGATGGACCTTACGATTGCGAGCATTTTCCAAACGTCGACAAGAATAAAAAGGTACGCGATCATTGTCATGTAACTGGAAAATATCGAGGAGCGGCACACGCTTGTTGTAATTTAAAATTAAAAGTAGAAGCCTATAAAACGGTGATCCTAGCAATATCTCACAATTCGAGAGGATACGATACTCATGTCATCATGCAGGATGCAGGCCTAGTTAAAGGAAATCTAAAATGTATCGCGAACAACATGGAAAAGTATATTTCATTTTCAATCGGGCAACTGCGATTTCTCGACAGCGCTCAATTTTTTACAAAGTTCGCTAAACAAGCTTGTTGAATCGAACTCCGTCGATAAATTGGGCAACTTTGATTTATCGATAGCGCTTAATTCTTTTAAAATCAGTAAAAAGTTTGAACCGGATTTAAACGAGTTGAAACTGCTTTTAAAGAAAGGTATTTATCCGTACGAGTATATGGATTCTCACTCACGTTTTGAAGAAACGAGACTTCCTCCTAAAGAAGCTTTTTATAGCAATTTAACTGACAAGGGTATTACGGACGAAGAATATGAGCACGCTAAGCTTGTTTGGGTGGTGTTTGAATGTAAAACCTAAGGAGATTATCACGATTTGTACGTGCGTACTGATGTTTTGTTATTAGCGGACGTTTTTGAAAATTTTCGTACAACATGCATGAAAGAGTACGGTTTAGATCCAGCTCATTATTACACCGGCCCGGGTTTTAGTTGGGACGCTCTGTTGAAACATTCGAAAGTATGTTTAGAGTTGTTGACGGATTATGATATGCATTTATTTATAGAAAAGGGTCTTTGAGGAGGAATATCGATGGTAAACGAAAGATACGCTAAAGCAAACAATCCATACTTGAAAGATTATGACCAATCAAAACTTATGACTTATCTTGAATACTTGGAGGTTTTAAATGGTTAACGCGAAAAGAAATTGATTCGTTGGAATGGATAGACGACAATTCGAGTAAAGGCTGCATTCTTGAAGTGGACTTAGAATATCCTAAAGAACTACACGACTCACATAATGCATGTCCACTCGCTCCAGAGTCATTGAACGTTCCTAAAGAATGGATGCCCGATTATCAGCTCGATTTATTAAACGACAAACCCGCTCCAAACGTTAAAAAAATAGTTCCCAATTTAAACGATAAAATTAAATACGTGCTTCATTATCGTAATTTGCAATTGTATTTGCAACTCGGTATGAAGTTAACTAAAATTCAACGCGTTTTAAAATTTAATCAGTCAGCATGGATGGAGTCTTACATCGATAAAAATACGACTTTGAGAAAAAATGCAAAATCAAAATTTGAAATCAATTTATATAAAAACATGATTAATTGTTTAATTTTGCCCTACACCGACGTGTGTATAGCACTGTATACTCAGTGCTTTCCGAGTGTCTGTGAAAAAAATACACAGGCGCCTCGGGCGGGATTTGAACCCACGACCTCCTGCTTACTAGTGGAGACGTCTTAACCTCTCGACCACCGAGCTTGCTCGATGACAATTGGCCGGCTAGAATCCCATATAGCAGCGGGTTCCGCGATATATATATACTACTCAAAACAATTTAGGGAACACCTGATTTTTAACTTCAAATAGGTTTGAAATGTTCTATGAACCGGGATTTTCATTTGCAACCCCCTCTCTCTTTCAGTAGTCATGTCATGAAATGTGTAATCACTACATGCATCCTTTATCATCTGTTTCATTGTGCAGTTGTTTCTCATCAATTCTGTGAAACATTCGTAAATAAAATTCGTAAATTGATAGCGAGACCATCGTTTGCGAAAGCCAAGATTTTTGATCACGACTTGGCGGCTATTCATATGCATAAAACGAATCTAAAATTGGACCGCCCGGTATACGTAGGAATGTCTATTTTAGATTTATCTAAACATTTAATGTACAATTATTATTACAATCATCTAAAAGTCAAGTACGGCGACGAGTGTAATCTACTTTACACGGATACGGAAAGTTTTTTACTCGGGATTAAAACGAAAGATGTTTACGTCGACATGGCGAGCGATAAAGATTTATACGATTTTAGTAATTATCCGAGCGAACACCCGCTCTTTTCCTACGAGAACAAGAAAGTGATTGGTAAATTTAAGGAGGAAACCTTTGACTTCCGGTTTGGACAGGAAGTAAGGTCAAATTGGGGTCACCTTTGTGTAAATATTTTTCGACAATTAACAATCTATACAATGGTGCAAAAATTTCCATTTATCTCTTGTGGTTGTTGAGATATGATTTTTTTTAAATATTAAACTTTGACTTCCGGTTTGGACAGGAAGTAAGGTCAAATTGGGGTTGTAATGGACTACTTAATATGCAAAGCACTACATATTGCACTTTGACCATTATACGTCACTAGGTCAAATAAGGCATGCACTTCGTTACTCCAGAATATTCTTGTAAAAGCCCATATCAACCTCACGAGCATTAAGTTAATAAAATACATATCGGCTCCATAAACAAGTGTCGTCTACTGCTATTATTACATGGTGGCAGCGAAGGATCGGGCAAGTGTTTCGTCAAGCTTTCGCACTAGAATGACGGCTGAATTTGATCCGACTGGATGGAACAAATCTAACGAACGACACTGCTGGCCGGACACAATCCGCCATCTTCACACGTAAGTACAGTACGCAATACATGTATAGCAACGTTACGTGTATTATCGCATACCGTGTAGACCACATAGAACTGTGCAATTACAACTACACATCGACCGATCTTCGCATATTTTGCAACGCTACGAACACTATCGCTGTATATTAACGCAATGGCTGATACAATACCTCATCCTAAGATGGACTGGAGCCATCCAGATCGCCCTCAAGCCTACAAAGAGTTTAAACAAACGGCAAATATGTGGTTTCAGGTCAAGAATATTACACCTGAAAAACAGCACAACTGCATCATTTTCTGGGCAGGTAGCTCAGGATTTTTAACACCTGGGGCCTCACAGATGAGCAGCTCACTGATCCCACAAACATATGGGATAAGTTTTCGAAGCATGTACAGCCACATGAGAACTTTAGGATCCACAGGCTGGAATTTCAGCGATACAAACAGAGTGATGTGGAGACAGTGGATGATTTTTATACACGGTGTAAAGCAAAGGCCATGAAATGCCAATTCAAGGAAAATGCTGAACTTGAGGAACGCATCATAGAGGTACTAATTTCAGGTATCAAATACACACAAACACAGAAAAAATTGCTTGGCAAAGATGACCAGTTGGAATTGCAGGATGCTCTCGACATATGCCGTACCCATGAAGCTAGTATTACACACATGGCTCAACTTGGCAACATCGGACACGATGCCAAGGTGGATATCGTAAAACTTCGCGGTCAATGTAAGAACTGTGGAGGAACTCATCCGTACAAGCCGAGAGACAGGTGCCCAGCATACGGCACTACATGCAAAAAATGTGGTAAAACTGGACACTGGCAACATGTATGCCTCAGTTCTGCTGGCGTAGGACAAAACCCGCATCAGAGATGCAATCCACGATCCCGATCGCGCAGCCGACCTCGCGGATCGTACAGGAGGAACAACACTCCAAAACCGCGTAAACGTCAAAATGAGGTACACTACGTTCAGCAAGATGACATGACGGATATGACAAGTGAGTTTGAGAGCATGAGTTTTGAAACAGTCACAATCACCCAACAGATCGATGGCATATACAGTACCAACAACAAGCGCGTAGACAACCGCGATGAGGTGTACGCGTCCCTGAACATCAAGCTCAAACAACGACCAGGCAACCATACGCTAAAGGCAAAAGTCGACACAGGTGCGCAGGGAAATATCATCCCTCTTCGCGTATTTCGACGCATGTACCCCACGTTGTTGGACACAGAAGGATTTCCCAAACCTGGAACTACAACTCCACGAAATGGGATCCTCACAGCATACAATGGCACAAATATTCCGCAGCATGGTAGTATAACAATCCCATGCAAATCCAATAGTGGTGAGTGGATAGATGCAGAGTTTTTCATTGCTGACGCGACAGGGCCTGCAATGATTGGGCTGCCAAGTTCACGCGCACTTAACCTTGTCACGCTTAACTGTGCCATACGTACTACCGCAACGCATACGTCAACGCCCAACGTCACAAATCCGAGGCCCATACGCAACAAGGGAGACCTCAAAGCCTAATATCCAGATCGATTCACTGGAACTGGCAAGTTTCCTGGTCAATTTCACATTAAACTGCATGAGGACGCGCAACCTACCGTACAGCCGCCTCGCAAATACCCGATCCAACTCAAGGATGAAATGAAAGCCGAACTTGACAGGATGGAAGAGTTGAGCGTTATAAAAAAGGTAACAGAGCCCACAGACTGGGTATCATCGCTCGCGTTCAGCAGGAAAGCTAATGGCAAGCTCAGAATATGCCTAGACCCGAAGGACTTGAACCAGGCTTCAAAGCGTACGTATCACAAAACGCCAACATTGGAAGAAATAACACACCAGTTTAGCGGTGCACGCGTATTCAGCAAACTCGACGCCCGACACGGATATTGGAGCATAGAATTGGATTCAGAGTCAAGTTACCTGACCACATTCAATTCACCCTTTGGGCGCTATAGATTCCAAAGGCTACCTTTCGGACTCAAAGTCTCGCAAGACATTTTCCAGGAGAAAATGGACATGATACTAGAGCAATGCCCTGGTACACTTGGCATAGCTGATGACGTTGCAGTGTTCGGGAAGGATTTGGAGCAACACGATAAAAACCTCCATAATCTCATGCAAGTAGCTCGCAAATACGGTCTGATCTTCAACTTGGACAAATGTGACATTAACATTCCCAGCATCAAATTCTTTGGCTGTTACTACGACGCAGAGGGCGTACACCCTGATCCAGCCAAAGTAAGTGACATTCACTCACTGCCAACGCCATCCAACGTCAACGAGCTGCAACAATTCCTCGGTTTGGTCCAATGCATGGCACCATTCATACCACGTCTCGCAGACCATACCGACACCTTACGCGCACTAGTACGCACAGATAGCGAGTGGCAATGGCCAGCGTCGCACCACAAAGCGTTTGAGAAAGTGAAATCCATGATCAGTACCGAGTGTACACTAACGTATTTCAACACTCAGAAACCAACAGTAATCCAAGTTGACGCTTCACTGAAAGGGCTTGGTGCAGCTCTTTTACAGGATAACAAACCTGTCGCATTCGCGAGCAAGGCCCTCACTGATGCTGAGAAGCGATACGCAAACATCGAACGCGAACTGCTGGCTGTAGTATTTGGTTGCACTCGTTTCCATACATACCTATATGGATCTAAGTTCACTGTCGAGTCCAACCACAAACCGCTGGAGAACATACAATATAAAAGCATGGCCAACACTCCTCCAGGATTACAGCGCATGATGCTACGCCTGCAACCATACGACAACAACATAGTCTACCGCCCTGGACGCGAAATGGTACTCGCGGACGCACTGTCGAGGCTTGGCCCAACACGCGGTCCTCAGATAGACCTTGATACAACCATATACGCGGTACAGTTCTCCACTGATAAGCTAGCAGAGATACAGCGTCAGACACAAAGTGACAAAACACTACATCTCCTCACCGAAACCATTGTCACTGGGTGGCCGGATGACCCAAAACAACTACCCAAATGCATCCGCCACTACTGGTCCAATCGCGATGAACTGTCGGTTGATGATGGTCTTGTCATCAAGGGCGAACGAATCGTCATCCCTGAGACAATGCAACGTGAAGCATTGCAGAAGATTCACGCAGGACACCAAGGCATCAACAAATGCCAGCTCAGAGCCAAAACATGCATCTTTTGGCCTGGGATCAACAAAGACATTGAACAATTGGTAAGCGCATGCAGCACATGCCAACAATACCAAAAACGCCAACCCGCGGAACCACTCATCCCGCATGACATCCCGCAACGACCATGGCAAACAGTTGGGACAGACATGTTCCACTATAACAACGCTGACTACCTGATAGTAGCGGACTATTATTCAAAGTACCCGTTCATCAGAAAAGTCACTGGACGATGCACGAGTTCCACTGTCGTAAGCCTAACAAAACAGATCTTTACCGAACAAGGCATCCCCACGAAAGTGATCAGCGACAACGGCCCCCACTTTGACAGTCATGAATATCGCAAATTTGCCAGCGACTGGGGATTTGACCACGTAACATCAAGCCCACGCTATCCACAAAGCAATGGCTTCATAGAAAGAGCCATCCAGACTGTCAAGGCCACACTCAAAAAGGCTCAAAAGTCCAACATGGACATGGACCTCGCTCTACTTTGCCTACGCACTACCCCAGTGGACAATGTTATTCCATCACCAGCGGAGTTACTGCATGGACGCAAACTCCGGAGCAATCTCCCCATCAAAATCCGCAACACGGTACCCCAAAAGGAGGAGATCCACCAACGCCTTGTCACACGCCAGACCAGTCAGAAAGACAATCATGACAAGCATGGTGTACACGCCCTACCCCCTCTCGCTGTAGGCCAACATGTAAGCGTGCAAGACCAACAGTCTGGCAAATGGACACCATTATAATGGCTAGAAATCTACGAGAGATTGTACAGTGCAGCGTTAAAGAATACGTCCACGTTTGTGGGCAAGTCCACGAAACCAGTTTTGGTCCAGTCTGACGCCGCCTGCGCGCAGTTGCTGCCGCCACTTCGCCCGGTCCTCCGCCAGCTTCTCCTAGCCGTCCGCCGCAATGTCCAGAGCCTTCATGTCACGCTTGACGACATCTTTGAAGCGCAGCAGTGGTCGTCCTCTGCCTCTGGAACCGGCGCACAGCTCGCTATACAGGATGTCTTTTGGCAGCCGGCCGTCTGGCAATCTGCGAAGGTGGCCGAGCCACCGCAGCCTCCTGACCTTTAGCGTTTGAAACATCGACTTGCTGCCTGTGTGCGCCAGCACCACCTTGTTCGTGACCTTGTCCCGCCATGTTATCCCGAGGATGTTGCGCAGGCACCGCATGTGAAATGCATTCAGCTTCCTTTCGTGCCGCGCGTAGATTGACCACGACTCCGAACCATACAGCAGGACGCTGACCACGCAACACTGATAGATTCGTGTCTTAGTGCGCTCGGTGATGTACTTGTTGCTCCAGGCTCTTGAACGCAAGCGACTGAAGGATGTAGCGGCTTTGACGATGCGAGTTTCGATCTCCTTGTCCAGTGACAGGTCGCTGCTGATGGTTGAGCCAAGATATGTGAACTTGTCGACAGTCTCCAGCACATGCTCGTTCACTGTTACCGGCGACGCTGCGCTTCCCGCTTGGTGCATAACCACCGTCTTTTTTATGCTGATGACCAGCGCAAATTCAGAGCATGCTGCGCTGAATCTGTCCATCAAGCGATGTAGACCAGCTGCGCTGTGAGACACCAGCGCTGCATCGTCCGTGAACAGGAGCTCACGAACCAGCACCTTCCGTACCTTGCTTTTCGCGCGCAGTCGGGCCAGGTTGAACAGTTCCCATCTGACCGCGTGTGCAAGAAAACGCCGTCTTCGTCCACGTGGTCGTTGAAAGCGTGATGCAGCAAAACAGAAAAGAAGATGCCGAAAAGCGTGGGCGCTAACACGCAGCCTTGCTTGACCCCACTGCGAACGGCGAAGCTGTCTGAAGTAGATCCTTCGAAGAATACCGTTGCTGACATGTCCTCGTGGAGCGACTTGACCAGCCCAATTTCTGCAGGATGGCGAACAGTCCTTCCCGACTCACCATGTCGAACGCCTTCGTCAGGTCGACAAATGCCATGTGCAGTGGTTTGTTTTGCTCTCTACACTTTTCTTGCACCTGGCGCACCGAGAAGACCATGTCTATTGTTGAGCGGCCACTTCGGAACCCGCACTGTGACTCTGGGTACACGCGGCCGGCCAGCTTCTGGAGCCGCACCAGCAGAATTCTGGCAAAGACCTTGCCAAGCACGCTCAGCAGCGAAATGCCGCGGTAGTTGTTACAGTCGCCTTTGTCACCTTTGTTCTTGTAAAGTGTGATTATTTTGGCATCCTTCATGTCCGATGGGAAAGCGCCCACTTGCCAGCATTGACAGAGCAGCTCGTGCATGTGCGGCAGTAAACAGCTGTCACATTTGAGGAGATCAGCCGGGATACCGTCCATGCCCGCAGCTTTACCCTTAGAAGTGTGCTTCAGCGCATTCTCTAGCTCTGCCATGGTTGGCAAGTTGTCCAGCTCAGCAATGGTGTCAAAACTGGGCGTTGAGGCCAAAGCCACGTCGCTGATTCTTCTTGGTTGGCCATAGAGCTCTGAGTAGTGCTCAACCCATCGTGACATCTGCTGCCCTGTGTCAGTGATCAGTGTTCCTTCTACAGACTTCAGTGGACACACCTTCTTTGCTCTCGGACCAATAGCCTTGTTCAGGCCCCTGTACAGTTCCCGCAGGTTACCAGTGTCTGAAGCCTGTTGGATGTCATCGCAGAGCTTGTTCCAGTACTGGTTAGCGCAGGATCGAGCTGTCCTCTGAAGCTGACGCTGCGCATCCTTGAGCGCAGACAGAGAGCTCCGTGTTGCCCGTTTCTTGTACACCATGTGTGCCTTGTTCTTGGCGGCAATCAGCGGTTCCAGTTCTACGGCATTTTCAGCCATCCAGTCTTCTTGTGGCGGCCTTTTCGTGCCAAACGATTCTGTTGCCGCGTCATGCATAGAAGCTCGCAGGCTCTGCCAGTTCTCTTCAGGTCCTGTGCCCATGCTGCTTGCAGCCAACTTCTTTACAAACGACTTTCGGAATGCTATGACGTTTTCTGCGCACTTCATGCTTGTAGTGTTTAGGCGCGGCTTTTATTTTTGTCGTGGGGTAGATTTCCGTTTTGGCATGCTCATCTGAGTTAGGACGAGCGAGTGGTCAGTATCACCATCGGCAGTGTGGTACGTTCTGGAGCACCTGACTAGGCCAATGTCTCGTCTTCTGACCAAAGCCAAGTCAAGCTGGTGCCAGTGCTTTGACCGAGGATGCATCCATGTCACCCGCCGCCGTTGCTTCTGCTGGAACCAGGTGTTAGCAATGCAGAGCCCGTGTTGACTGCACAGCTCGAGAACACGCTGTCCATTTTCGTTGATTTTCCCGACACCGAAACGACCGATTGCATCCGGCCATGCGAGATAATCGGCGCCAACACGAGCATTGAAATCGCCGAGCAGCACTATGCAGTCCTCAGGGGGAATCTTGCACAGTACGCCTGCCAGGCTGTCGTAGAACTGGTCCTTGACCGCAGCTTCGCTCGGCAGCGTGGGGGCGTAGGCACAGATCAGATGTGTTGGGCTGGCAGATTGCTTGAGCGTCATGGAGATGATCCTTTCTGACACACCAACAGGGGTGTCGAACTCATGCACCAGCTTGTTGGACACTGCAAAGCCTACGCCGTGTGTGCGATGTTCATCTTCGGCTTTTCCCATCCAGAAGAAAGTGTAGTTCTGCTCTTTGATAGAACCAGACTCGGCTAGTCTGGTTTCCTGAAGCGCGACAACGTCGACTGCAAGCTTGGCCAGCTCCCGGTCAATCAGTGCTGTTTTGCGCGTTGCGCCTTGTCTCTGTAGGTTGCAGTCTGGATCCGCGGTAAATCCCGGACACATGGTCCGAACGTTCCAGCTTCCCAGCCGGAGATTTATATTTGAATTCCGCTCTTGATTACGGTTTTGAGTTTTCCTTTGGTTAGTAGGTGAGGTTTTAACGTCCATGCTTGCTCCGACCACCCCATCGAAGCAATAGACGTGGCGGGTCAGCACCTAGCTGGCCAGGGGCTGCCTGGCTTGAGGCGGGCGGTAGCTGACCATTGAGACACTATGATCTCTCCCACCGACGCAGAGGACCCGTGGCGCTCCGTCTTACGCCAATCTGACTGGAGCTTAGAACCCGTAAACTGTCGCTCTGCCGTGTTGTTGCCCCGGCGCCTTTACGACGCCGCGATGGAGTGTCCTCTCCACTGCACTTGCCCGGGCGAGAATGAGGGCTCCAGCGTTGCCCAAGCTGCAGGAACCACACTTGACCTCCGCTGGCGGGCTCCAAGGAAAGACAGAGGTCAATACGTTGGCGCCAACATTGGCTGCAGGAGATGGCCGTTGGCTCATAAAGAGCTCATCCGCCCTTTGACAGGTCTTGTATTTAGTCCTGCTGGGTGTCTCCAACACCCTACAAAGCTTGTTATCATTTTTCAACATAAGAATAACAATGATAAACATAAGCAATAACAACTTAGAAAAACACCGACGCAAATGGACACCAGCTATCATAAAAGACGCATGGACGGAGCCACGATCGTACATGGTCGAAACGCCAACTGGACACACACTGCGGCGAAATAGGAGACACCTACGACCGTATGAAACCGAGAAGAAACACGTTCGCTTCGCCGACACACCACCAGTTGAACCGATGCAACTTACACACGCCTCCAACCAGCCAGAAAACAAACTTTCCCCCGGACAAAACAATACAAAAATAACAAACAATAACGATGATCAGGCTTACCATACACGCAGCGGACGTGCTGTGACAAAGCCGAAACGGCTTATCGAATCCTAAACACGCAAAGTCTGATAGATAGACATTTCGAAGGAACATTGATGAACACTGTTGTTATTATTGATGTTTTTCTAAGTTGTTATTGCTTATGTTTATCATTGTTATTCTTATGTTGAAAAATGATAACAAGCTTTGTATTTCATGTTATAAAGATTTGGAGTCATTCAAACCCACATTCATTGTATCACAAAATACTTGAGGAATTTGATGTCAATGTTTTCAATTTGCATTATTTCCTTAGGAAGGGAGGATGTAATGCAACTACTTAATATGCAAAGCACTACATATTGCACTCTGACCTTTATACGTCACTAGGTCAAATAAGGCATGCACTTCGTTACTCCAGAATATTCTTGTAAAAGCCCATATCACCCTCACGAGCATTAAGTTAATAAAATACATATCGGCTCCATAAACAAGTGTCGTCTACTGCTATTTTTACAGGGGTCACCTTTTTGTAAATATATTTTGACAATTAACGATCTGTACAATGGTACCAAATTGGGAATTTACCTCTTGTGGTTGTTGAGATATGATTTTTTTAAATATTAAACTTTGACTTCCGGTTTGGACAGGAAGTAAGGTCAAATTGGGGTCATCTTTGTGTACATATTTTTTCGACAATTAACGATCTGTACAATGGTAAAAAAGTGTGAATTTACCTCTTGTGGTTGTTGAGATATGATTTTTTAAATATTAAACTTTGACTTCCGGTTTGGACAGGAAGTAAGGTCAAATTGGGGTTATCTTTTTGTAAATATTTTTTGACAATTAACGGTCTGTACAATGGTACAAAAATTGTGAATTTACCTCTTGTAGTTGTTGAGATATGATTTTTTTAAATATTAAACTTTGACTTCCGGTTTGGACAGGAAGTAAGGTCAAATTGGGGTCACCTTTGTGTAAATATTTTTTGACAATTAACAATCTATACAATGTTATAAGTTTTGAGGCTTTGCATGGTGGAATATCGAGTTTTGGTTTCAGGAACACATGTGTTCATCAACGTGAAGTTGAGATACAGGTTCGAAAGACCGTCATTGCACCAACCTGTTACAGTGAGAGTTCAGGAGATACTTGGCAATCAGCCGCTGCGAACAGGTTCGAGACCACGGGATTCACGGTTCAGGAGACCAGATTACTCAACGTTGACAGCCTGCTCACCTTTCTTTCAGGAGAATGAGTTGTTGATGCACTCTGCAGAGCCGGGATTATGTGTAGAATCTGAACACTTCCCATTCTACACATAATCCCAGCAAATACTACTTAAGGAGTTGCATCGGCAAACCTCTTCATTCTCCTGAAGAAGATTAGAGCAGGCTAATCGAAACGTTGAGAATAACCCGTGAAGTCCCTATGGTTCTCCCTGAACCATATTAACCCGTGAAGTCCCCGTGGTTCTCCCTGAACCATATTTCTCACTTAGCGACAGTAGAGAAAACGAGTTGCCCGAAATTGGTTCTCCCTTGAACCTTTCTCACTTAACGAAGGTTGAGATACGAGTTGTGCGATACGGTTCTTTTCAGAACCTGTATCTCAGCTTCACGTTAGTTGAGATAAACACATGGTGTTACCGCAAACCGAAACGAAATCTATACAATGGTACAAAAAATGTCAATTTACCTCTTGTGGTTGTTGAGATATAATTTTTTTTTAAATATTAAACTTTGACTTCCGGTTTGGACAGGAAGTAAGGTCAAATTGGGGTCATCTTTTTGTAAATATTTTTTGACAATTAACGGTCTGTACAATGGTACAAACATTGTGAATTTACCTCTTGTGGTTGTTGAGATATGACTTTTTTAAATATTAAAATTTGATTTATCGTAATTTGATATCTGATGACCTAATAATGACGTCACAAATTATGTTTCATCTACGTTTTATGTTCTAAGTATATGCCAAGTTTCAAGTTCATGTGAAGTTTGCAAGTATGTGTTTTTTTGTAGACAATCTATGGGGAGAAGAAGGAGAAGAAAAAAAAACCGAACAAAAACAATAGGTGTTTTGGGTGCATACCCGAACACCTAAAAAACCGAACAAAAACAATAGGTGTTTCGGGTACATACTTGAACACCTAAAAACTAGAGCTTAAGTGTTTGTTTGACCAAACACATGATGTTCGAGATTAACGTTAATATCACCACGGTTTTGGCAAATTTATAGGTTTACACGATGTTGTGAAAATTTTGAAAAATGTTTATTAGTTTTTTAGATGAATTCTTGAACCAGAAGACAACGTCAAAATGAGGTCATGTCTCAGCATCATAAGTTCAGTTTTAAAAGACCTTTGATATGATGTATAGATTGTGAAAATCCATTGTGTGCTTCAGAAGTTATGGTTTCTGAAATAATATCATCCAAACTTTGGTTTTAATTCGATCTTGTGGTTGTTGAGATATGATTTTTTTTAAATATTAAATTTTGACTTCCAGATTTGACAGGAAGTAAAGGTCAAATTGGGGTCACGTTTGTGTAAATATTTGTTGACAATTAACGATCTGTACAATGGTGCAAAATTTACCTCTTGTGGTTGTTGAGATATGATTTTTTTCAATATTAAACTTTGACTTCCGGTTTGGACAAGAAGTAAGGTCAAATTGGGGTCACCTTTTGTCATGATCAAGCCTATCATCCCATGCGCGATAATTATGCGTAGCCTTAGCGTGCGCGCATTGCAAAGTGCAGCGTGTTGAAACAGACGCAATGCCGCGTGATGAGAATGTTTTTGATATTGTTTTGTTATGGAAAATAAAGATAAATAATTCATTCTTCGGTTGGGGTCTGACTGAGAAGGAGACACACACACATATCTATGCTGTAATGCTTTTATGAATCAATAAATGTTGAATCTATTTGATATTTATAATCAACTGGAAGTCTCGAAGTAATACTTCTTGTGAATGTTTGTAACCTCTACGGACGGCATCACGAATCCAGTTAACACGAATTCTTTTACTTGCAACTTCACGACAAAGTGAAGCAAGCTAACACGAATTCTTTTACTTGCAACTTCACAACAAAGTGAAGCAAGTTAACATTATTTGTACGTCTCCGAAAGCTTACCTCTTAGTAACCCCGACTAAGGATCACAACACAACATGGTGGCAGCGGTCTTAAGAAAATTAAAACGCCAGAAATCTACAACCAGAACATCAACAGTGCAACAACAACCAGAACATCAACAGTACAGCAACAACCAGAACATCAACAATGCATCAAGAGTGCAGCAACAACCAGAACATCAACAACGCATCAAGAGTGCAGCAACAACCAGAACATCAACAATGCATCAAGAGAGCAGCAACAACCAGAACATCAACAATGCATCAAGAGTGCAGCAACAACCAGAACATCAACAATGCATCAACAGTGCAGCAACAACCAGAACATCAACAATGCATCAAGAGTGCAGCAACAACCAGAACATCAACAATGCATCAACAGTGCAACGCTCCAGAACTTTATAAATTCAGGTCTCTTGAACTAAAAAGCTTTCCAAATATGGAAAATCGAGAATCTGGAATATTATAGAACTTGTGAAATTGGATGGCAACTCATCACCAATGTACTACAATCATCGAGCTGATGCAACGCTCCAGAACTTTATAAGTTCATGACTCTTGAATCAAAAAGGTTTCCAAATATGGAACATATTTTATAAACAGTTTTGTGTTTAATATTAATATATATATACTAATACATGTATGCTAGACCCTGGCTAGTGTTTAAAATACACAGTATTTTCTTCCAACGGGGGGCATGTCATGATCAAGCCTATCATCCCATGCGCGATAATTATGCGTAGCCTTAGCGTGCGCGCATTGCAAAGTGCAGCGTGTTGAAACAGACGCAATGCCGCGTGATGAGAATGTTTTTGATATTGTTTTGTTATGGAAAATAAAGATAAATAATTCATTCTTCGGTTGGGGTCTGACTGAGAAGGAGACACACACACACATATCTATGCTGTAATGCTTTTATGAATCAATAAATGTTGAATCTATTTGATATTTATAATCAACTGGAAGTCTCGAAGTAATACTTCTTGTGAATGTTTGTAACCTCTACGGACGGCATCACGAATCCAGTTAACACGAATTCTTTTACTTGCAACTTCACGACAAAGTGAAGCAAGTTAACACGAATTCTTTTACTTGCAACTTCACGACAAAGTGAAGCAAGTTAACACGAATTATTTTACTTGCAACTTCACAACAAAGTGAAGCAAGTTAACATTATTTGTACGTCTCCGAAAGCTTACCTCTTAGTAACCCCGACTAAGGATCACCAACACAACACCTTTGTATAATAATTTTTTGACAATTAACAATCTATACAATGGTGCTAAAAATGTCAATTTACCTCTTGTGGTTGTTGAGATATGATTTTTTAAAATATTAAACTTTGACTTCCGGTTTGGATAGGAAGTAAGGTCAAAGGGGGTCATCTTTTTGTAAATATTTTTGGACAATTAATGATCTGTACAATGGTACAAACATTTTCAATTTACCTCTTGTGGTTGTTGAGATATGATTTTTTAAATATTAAACTTTGACTTCCGGTTTGCACAGGAAGTAAGGTCAAATTGGGATCACCTTTGTATAAATATTTTTTGACAATTAACAATCTATACAATGGTGCTAAAAATGTCAATTTACCTCTTGTGGTTGTTGAGATATGATTTTTTTTTAATATTAAACTTTGACTTCCAGTTTGGACAGGAAGTAAGGTCAAATTGGGGTCACCTTTTTGTAAATATTTTTCAACAATTAACGATCTGTACAATGGTACAATTTTTTTAAATTTACCTCTTGTGGTTCATGAGATATGATTTTTTTAAATATTAAACTTTGACTTCCGGTTTGGACAGGAAGTAAGGTCAAATTGGGGTCACCTTTTTGTAAATATTTTTTGACAATCAACGATCTGTACAATTTTGAATTTACCTCTTGTGGTTGTTGAGATATGATTTTTTTAAATATTAAACTTTGATTTATCGTAATTCGATATCTGATGACCTAATCATGACGTCACAAATTCTGTTTCATCTACACATTAGGGTCTAAGTATATGTCAATTTCCAAGTTCAAGTGAAGTTCGCAAGTATGTGTTTTTTTGTAGACAATCTATCCGGAGAAGAAGAAGGAGAAGAAAAAAAAACGAACAAAAACAATAGGTGTTTCGGGTACATACCCGAACACCTAAAGAAGGAGAAGAAAAAAAAAACGAACAAAAACAATAGGTGTTTCGGGCACATACCCGAACACCTAACAATAGGTGTTTCGGGTACATACCCGAACACCTTTAAAAAAACGAACAATAACAATAGGTGTTTCGGGCACATACCCGAACACCTAATTAATTTTGATTTTGAGACAAGAGATCCAGATCTTCTTTTAACTTGTATTTTATTTCCTTTCTTTTTATTATCCATCGTATTATTTTATTATCTATCGTAACAAATTTATATTGGCTAATATTTATATTGTTCTTATTGGCTAATCGATTGCTCATGAATATATGTTCACCATGTTACATTTCATTGTTATACCTTGTCTGTACGAACGTAGGCACTCTGTAAACTACGAAAATGGACTGTATAATCATCTGTAAATGTATTTGTATTATATGAACCTTAAAGCTTACCAAATAGTTAGACCTTAACATATAGTTCCAGGTAACGTTGTGACGTCATGGTGAGGTCATCTAATGAATTATTACGTAATTAATTATAATAAAACAATATATTTTATATCTTATGAACCACAATAGATAATTTCTTGATTCCTTCAAAATTATACAGAACGTGGAGGACTCGACATTTGATACAAAGACATGACCTTATTGACTCTTACTTCTGGTCCAAATTGGGAGTTCAAGTTTTAAAAATTGGCAGGTTTAAAAAAGTCACCTTTCGCTATCTTGAGAAAACATTCGACATCATTTTACCAAATTTGGCACAGTTGACACCCATATTATGAGGAAAAATTTTGTGAAGTATGAATGACGTCACATGATTAAACCGGAAGTTAATGTATTCAGTATAACACAATATGTGGTATTTTAATTACATATTATGAAAACTCATATCTCCTAAAATAACTTTTGTCTTTTAACAAGTTTAGGGGATTACGTCATCACGTACATATGAGGCACACTCGAACACTCTGAGTTTGTTTTTAACAAACTCTATACCTCGAGTTGATTATTATGTTTGTATATTATTATTAAACAGTTAACTACTGTGTTTATTTGAAAATTAAATAATTTAACATGTACATACACATTACACAAAACAAATAAAGGTTGTTGAATACATCAACTTATGAAGAAGCAAAACTATAATTTAATACTGTTTTCACCTTTCATAAAGTACATATAAACAGGCGAAATGATAAACAAACAATGGGACGAAATAATAAAGTATTCTAAAATTGATTTAACTTTAAACATAATAATAAAGATCTTAGAGATTTGAATTGATTGTTGGTGGTTCAATGTATTACACAAAACACATTCATGTTGTTCAGTACATCAATAGGAACAAAACTGTATACCACAGTTACGCACATCTATTGTGAAATGGCGTTTTACTTATACTGTTAAAAAATCACTGCTATTTACCAAACCAAGAATGGAATCGAAAATATTCTAGCCATATTGTTTGTCCTTTCCACTGGTATTCTGTGTACCTACAACACAATATTATATGTGTTTCTTGATCATGGTACAGATAACTATGTCAATAATGCTAAATTGGTGACAATAAACAAACTGCACTAGTCATCATTTCAACAACGACATGCTTTCCAGGATTGAATTCAATCTTCATGCAAATTACAACTTTATTGTTTCATAAAATCATAACTCCTTAACAAAACAATGATTTGTTTACTATCTACACCTCATACGAAAGATCTTAACAAATATATTCAATTGATGACGTCATCATAGGTAACAGCGCCACCTGGTGACATCAAACATGAATTATCGAATCTTGAATCTTGAGTCATGAATCTTGAACTATGGAGAATAAAACAAACTATAATATTTCAAAAAGTATATCCCAACAACAACAAAAGATCAATTCACAAACTTTGTACGATTTTAGTAGATCGTGAAAATCCCAAGAATTGCGTACATTCATGACACTGATTAGACATTCACTTCCGGTTTAATTATTTAATATTTCAAACATTCATATCTCAATTAAAAAACCTGATATTATACATCGTGAAGGACTTCAGAAATATGAAGTCATGAAAATGACTTGACCTTCATATCCGATGCCAACCGCAAATTGAAAAATAACATTCCTGCCATTGTGGTAATTTGAACGTGGATGTATTGTATCGAAATACACATTTGACGAATCCTATAACGTCACATTTCTTTAATGATCCCAATTGATGAGGTCACCAATTACCGTCACTCCCGAACACCTGGTGTTTGTCAATAGAAACACCTCTCTAGTTTTAATTTCTCACTTTTTTATGGAAGCTTATTTTATTATTTTCAGTTTTCATTTTTTTAAAGGTTAGAGTCATCCTCATCGCCCTAACGCAATGAGGATGGTTTTGGATGATGGCGATAGGGGTGATGAGGATGACGATTAGGATGGTGATGGGGTGGTTTTTGGGGGGTGGCCTAGGACCGCTATTAAGCATACTACTACATGCCTTGGGTGTGGCCCACCATATCAAACTACATGTAGGACCAAGCCGGTTCATATAACTCTAAGTTTTAATTTATTTTATCTTTAGAATGATTTAAGTTGTAGTATTTAAAAAAAGGGGTTAATTAAGGTTGGAACTTAAGATTGGGAAATTTCTGTGTGAAAATTTTACATTGTCTAAATCCTTAGAAAATACTTATAGGGTTTGGGGAAGACAAACTCCCCTGTTATTGGGGGAATAATATAGTAAAAATGCGATTTTTCTTTGTTTAAAAAGGGTTTCCCGGTTGGGACAGATGAACCTACGTGTATGTAGTGTAGTACAGATGCCTGAGTGGCTCTGTACACTGCCATAATCGTGTGTGGAAGGACTCAAGTAGTCGTCCTGTGTGGACACCACCTCCTTAGTGGAGTTTTAGAGATTCATGACAGTGTCCTGGTTATCATCAACGAATCGAGGGTTCCGTACGAAAGAAGTACCATATTCCGTGGGTTCTACCTACCTAGGGGGACATTGCCGTCAAAGCACATATTCATCAACACCAAATTATAACCAGCAAAGTACCAGGCACCCTACATCAAGAACCTTCCAATGAACTGACATCGGCTGGCATTTTTTAAATTTATTTATGGTGATGGGATAATTAGTTTGGTTTATTTATATAAGGGTAAAACAAAACGCAGTAGTAAATTGTATTTATTCAATCGTTATTAGATATTTTATATTGCAAGTGGGGTCCCATGGTCGAGCGGTTTAGTGCATCGGATTTGTGTTCTGATGGCTGACTCGTCAGAGTGTGTGGGTTCGAAGCCTTCCCGCGAGCATGGTTCTTGTGTCCTTGAGCAAGACACCTTACAATAATTGTTGCGAGGGCCGAATTGAACCCAGCCACTGGGGATGTACAAGTGCCGGTCCCAAGCCCGGATAAATGGGAGGGTTGCGTAAGGAAGGGCATCCGGCTGAAAACCTATGCCAAATCAAATATGCGGATCATGATCCGCTGTGGCGACCACTAACGGGAGCAGCCGAAAGAGGACAACATATTGCAAGTGGTGGTCCTCGGTGTTTTGTTCTTCTTAAATTGTTATTTCTTTTGTTGATTCATTTGCTGTGTTGCCACCCTATGGGAAAATCGGACCCATCGTGTGGCAATTTGGTACACTGGTAATTAGTCTGATAGATCATTAAATAAAATACTACTCTTGGTAAGTAGGTCATTACCATTTGATTACCAATCAAAATAGCAGTTGATGAGTTAATATACGAGTGGGTTTATTTATTAGAGGCAGGTGGGAATTGCTAAAAATAGAATTAACACAATTGAGAGTTGGATTATGAGTGTTATTTTTAACGAGATCTATGCTAAAATCACCCATGATAAAAGACGTTTTATTCTCCCTTTTTATATATCACTCTTTTTACGACTTTTCCGTGGTAATTTGCGTTGAAAAAAGAATTTGGTACACTGGTAATTGTGGTCTGATAGATCATTAAATAAAATACCACTCTTGGTAAGTAGGTCATTACCATTTGATAACATATTTTCGAAGAAAATAGCAGTGGATGAGTTAATACGAGTGGGTTTATTTATTAGAGGCAGGTGGGAATTGGTAAAAATAGAATTAACACAATTGAGAGTTGGATTATGAGTGTTAAAATTACACATGATAAAAGACGTTTTATTCTCCCTATTTATATAGGCCATAATGTTGTCAAAATCATAAACAAACATATTTATATAATATCAGGAGGTTTATAAATGAATATTGTTTTTCTCGTGAATGCCAGGAATTTGACCGTCGTAACAACATACTAAGCTGAAACATTAGACTAAAATTAGCTGTTTGTGGTTTCCTGCATGTCCATAACTTGGGCATAAACGGGAAAAACATATCCTCACTTTCCTTTAACAAAAGGCTCTGAATATCCTGTACCAATTTCTGGTCCTAAAAATTCAGCAGTGAGATCAATAACTAAGTGGCTACGGTTGTGCATTGTGACCTTGAACATCGACGAATGGTCACTGTATGAACATGTATATACTGTATATGTACAGTGGGGGTTTCGTGAGCACTCAAAGAGCCATTGTTAGGTGTTCGAGCTACAACGCAAACACCTCTTGTTATTGTTCGTTTTTTAAGGTATTCTCCTCCTCCTCCTCCTCAGTGAGACATATCCAGAGACAAAAACATGGTTGCAGAGTTCACAGAACCTTAAAACTTAACACATAGTTAGACCTTAAGATGTAGTTGTACCCTAACTTGTGACGTCATGGTGAGGTCATCAGATAACGAATTACACTAAATCAAAGTTTAATATTTCAAAAAATTATATCTCATGAACCACAGAAGATATTTTCACAATCTTAGCATCATCATAAAGATCTTGAATTATGTCACATTTCGTACACAGACATGACCCAATTTGACCTCTCCTTCCAGTCGCAAACAATGGTTTAAGTGAACAACTATTCAGAAGTACTATATGCACAGCCCATTTCGCGTGTGAACGGCCTTGAAGTTCTCTCACACACAGACACAGGCATAATAGTTCACTGTACACTGCAGTATCTCCGACATACAACAGCCATCTACACATAGTCTTCCTTAGTTTCATTCACCTCATGGTTGAGTTCTTCTCTAATTAGAATATAATGCATTACGTTTCGTCGTTGCCAGCACCTTCGTGACCACAGTTTACGGTAAATTCACTATCGTTATCCTTTATTTCGAGCTGTCATTTTTGTACACAGTTTTGGAATTTTTAACGCTTGTTCTAAATCTAAGAGTGAATTCTAACAGATCGTTTTTGGCATTCATGACTTCAATTACCTCATTGTGAAATATGATGTTTCACATCTTTTCGCGATTGATGCAGTCAAGTTAAGTCATCGATGCGCAGATGAGTTTTTAAAGAATTTATTTGTTATTTTTGCTTCCGTTTACGGGCAATTAATTTCATGGTAACAGTTTTCCAATGCGCCCTTGACAAAAGGTTTTCAGGCAATGGAGTTAATTTAAATTCAAAATCAATTAAATTTGATTTTGAGGCAAGAGATCTAGATCTTCTTTTTAATTTATGTATTTTATTTCTTTTCTTTTTATTATTTTTATCAACTTAATTAAATTTAATATTGCAATTTGTATAATTTTTTAACGAAAAGCATCAATAAATTTCCCACAATGATTGTTTAATAAACAATGTGGCAAAAAAAAGAGTCTAGAAAAACAAAATGGTTGGTAAATTTTTCCAAAATTGTTGGGTGTTTACTTTTAAATATTGGTTTTGGTTAGCTGGTTAGCAAATTTCTGAATGGTCAGTGAATTTTTTTCATTTAAATTTATATAATAACCAAATGATGTTTCATTATATTTTTAGTCTTTGATATCTAAAACAGCAAAAATAAATAAATAAATAAATTAAAAAGATTAAGGCCTAAACATTGTAAGCATTATCGTGGTACAGAACCTTAAAACAACACATAGTTAGACCTTAACATGTAATTGTATCCTAGGTTGTGACGTCATGGTGAGGTCATCAGATATCGAATTACACTAAATCAAAATGTAATATTTCAAAATATTATCTCATGAACAACAAAAGATATTTTCACAGTAATTGTATCATCTTGATTTATGTGACATTTCGTGCACAGACATGACCCCAATCTGACCTCTCATTCCGGTCGAAACAGGAAGTTGATTATTTCAAAAAATCATATCTCATGAACTACAGAAGATATTTTCACAATCTTTGCATCATCTTAAAGACCTTGAACTATGTCACATTCGTTCACAGACATGACCCTAATCTGACCTCTCCTTCCGGTCGAAACCGGAAGTTGAAATGAAGAAATATTCTGAATAACTTTTCTGTAAATGCATTTGTACAGCTAAAACATAGTTGCGGAGTTCAAAGAACCTTAAAACTTAATACATCGTTAGACCTTAACATATAGTTCCAGATAACGTTGTAACGTCATGGTGAGGTCATCTAATAAATTATTACGTAATTGATTATAATTAAAACATTATATTTTATATCTCGTGAACCACAATAGATACTTTCTTGATTCCTTCATAATCATACAGAACATGGAGGACTCGACATTTGATACGCAGACATGACCCTATTTTGACCTTTACTTCTGGTCCAAACCGGAAGTTCAAGTTTAAAAAGCTCTTTATAAATTGATGCAAATCTGAAAGGGTATTTGGAAAAAACATTCTGGGGTTTATATGTTAAGTGGGATCTGCTCTTTTCAAAAATATATTTGGTGACGTCATCGCTTGTAACAGCGCCCTCTAGCGGCAGGTTTAAAAAAGTCACTTGTTTGCTATCTTAAGAAAACAGACATAATTTTACCAAATTTGGCACAATTGACACCCATATTATGAAGAAATATTTGTGAAGTATGAATGACGTCACATGATTGAACTGGAACTTACGGTTGGAAGAATTAAAAATTATATGGGATGACTGAACTGGATGTTAATGTATTCAGTGCAGCACATTATATGTTATTTTAGTTATATATTATGAAAACTCATATCTCCTGAAGTCACTCTTGTCTTTTAACAACTTTAGGTGATGACGTCATCACATATGATGCACACTCGAACACCCTGAGTTTGTTTCTACAAACTCAATACCTCTAGTTGATGCTTGTTATTCTTGCGGTTTTAAGGATTAACACAGCCAGCTATTCGAATCTCTTACCCTGGAGGATTAGCGCTTGGCAAATTGGTTCTTTTGTTGTCCCTGCTGACAAGCATATGAGCGGTAAACCCCGTCTGATTCAAATTTTAGCCTGGTAAACAATACCAGGTTCCCACGGGTTCTCACCAGGCTAGCAAATGGCACTGGGCCAAATCTGCATTTAGGCCTTAGGTGGTCATTAAAACATTGGGACAAAATTGTCCAAAATGGCGGCCATTTTGAAATCCAAAATGGCAGCTTATGATGTCAATAAACAAAAATGGCAGCCTAATGTTTTTTAATTCAGCATTATGTTTTACATGTTTTATTGAATAGTTGAATCATACGTCTGAATTTCTTCAAGTTTGTCTTTTATTTATACAACCTTCTTTATACAAACATATTCGTCACTTCATCAGCTATTAAAATCTGTGGCACGCGCTTCATCTCCACCTAAAGTGATCCCAACCTGCCTATTTACCCTTATTTTTTAGGAAAAACAAATAAAAAAGGCCGCCCCTTTCAAATTAAGATGGTGTCCTTTGCCCTACTTTTCAATAAAACATTTTGAAGTTTCAAGACCCATAATATAACATTAAATGTAAAACCAGTGTTTTAGGTGGTTAGCAATTAAAACATTGGGAAAAAATATTTCCAAAATGGCGGCCATATTGAAATCTAAAATCTACGGTACGCACTTCATCTTCACAGAAAGTGATCCTATTCAACACCCAATTCGTCACGATTCGTCAGAAACTAAAATTGTGTTTATATTGCTAGTGATATGGAATAACATTTTAAAGTCTGTACATCAGGTTTGAATTGGCCTCTGCGTAAACATCCTGACATCCTGACAAACATTTCCTAATAAACATACCAATAAAGCTTCATTTCCTCGAACCACCAAGCAAATAAAACAAATTCAAAACAAACGGAATTGGAACAGACCTGACCTTATTTTTGTTTGTTTTGACAAATGCAATGGGCGAATTGATTACACGTGTATTTAAAGTAGGCCTACTTTAACAATAGTAGAAATATGTCAAAAATGTCTGCCAGATTGAAATCCAAAATGGCCATGGCAGCCAAAGATGCCAACTACAAAATAATGGTACCCTAAATATTGCACTAGGAATGAAAGCAAGTTCCCGATGTAGACATTTACTCTCCGATGTTGCTACATGCATGTATCACGTTTCTAGCAAGAACAACAAATCAAAATGGCTGACCATTGGAAATACATTGACCAACACATTTTCTTTAAGGATTTACGCAAGAAATTAAAAAGCTTGTGACCTTTATTAACATATGTGTTGTAAAGGCTCAAAATCTTATTAACAAAGTCAAATCTTGCCTCAAAAATTGCTTTTGAACGTTGAAAGCAAGGAATTTATGTTAAATTACGGTATGCCACCTTTGGAACCGGAAGTAGCAAAAAGAATGCGCTTACTACCAATGCGCGTGCGTATTACGTATCAACTTACGAACAGGATACCAGTGCCACGCGCACCTATCCAAGCTCAGTACATGTATATGTACATCGTTTACACACATTTTGGCATGTACGAAATATTTTTTTCTATAATTATATAGAATATTCATTACATTAAATTATGTCGTTTATCGTCCGTGGCATTTTATTGAAAAATACAACTTGGCCCGTGAGTTTGCGTCACGTGATACACTTCTACACTCTGATTGGTTCATTCCAGCGTGGCTCATACATACTTCACAGAATGCCATACTTGCCGCATACTGATCGCATACTTCCTGGTTAGTTATTACTGCCGATAGTTTTTATGTAATCTGGCCGCAATTCAGCTGTTGGCTGCGATGGTCGATTTTAAATAAACCATTTAAAAAAATAATAATAATAATAATAATAATAATAATAATACACAGGCAGCCGGTCTTTACCGGCCGTTAGTACACCCCAACACGGTCACGTTTCGTTCAGTGACCTGCATGTGTTATAATGTTTTATTCAGGTAAAACTTGTAGCTTTGCATGGTGAGGATGATAAGTAAGACTAATTGCGGTGACACCATGTGGAATCTCAATTGAGTAGTAATTAGTTCTGAAAAGAACTGGAGGTACAACCAGCGGCGGCACCAGACCTGCTAAAGGGGGGGGGGGGGGGGCCAGGGGGGGCAAGCTTAAATTTAAGGAGGCAAACATTAATCTTTAATGTAATTTTGTACTGCTGAAAAAGCATTGACTTACCATCGGGGAAAAAATTGGGGGGGGGGGGCAAATTGGCGGGGCACAACAAATAACCGGGGGCATTTGTCCCCCTTCCCCCTTCCCCCCTCGTAGCGCCGCCACTGGGTACAACTCGACGTTTCGACCAGTGTGCTCTGATCGTCTCCTCCTTTTCCTGAGGACGATCAGAGCACACTGATCAAAACGTCGAGTTGTACCTCCAGTTATTTTCAGAACTAATTACTACTCAATTGAGATTCCACATGGTGTCACCGCAATTAGTCTTACTTAATGTGTTATTCGTAAATGCTCAAGACAGTTTACACAATCTGATTGGACAAAACGTAATCACGTAGGGGTGTATTAACGGATGGTATAGATTGGCTTATCAAAATCAGAGCAGCACGTATGTGCCAGCTGTTCACCATGTGTTTTGAACCAGTCAGAGTGATGAAGATTGGCTTAATTTATTCAATAAAAATTTCAATTTTTTTTTAAATTTTGAACACGAAATCAATATGGGCATTTTTTAGGAGGTTCGTAAATGTAATGCAAATTAAATTAAAGCCCTACACTTTGAAAAACCAAAATGATCAGAGTTTTACATATACATTTCTTATTAGTCTTACTTATTAGTCTTACTTATGTACATTTCTTGATATAAACTTGATGACGGAAGCCAACATCCCTTAATTAATATCTGAGTAAAAATTTCGAATGAAATTGGTGTTGTCATCCATAGACAGAAACGCCACGTTGGCATGATACATGGTTTTCACACAGTGCAAAATTGACTATATTTACGGACAATGATTATACATTCTCCAGTTTCTGGTCTCCGCGCACGTCAGCATTTAAATTTTTCCAATTGCAGCCAAAATTGCTGGATCGATTGGAATTCTGGCGTGATGTGTGTTTAACGACTTTTTCACATAGGGGGTATAAACGTTTGTCTGATTTGTGAGGCCTCTCTTATCCACCATACTTTGTATATGGGAAATTTTGTCGCCGCGTATACCTGTGTTGGGAAAAAAAGATTAGGCCTACCAAAGGCTACCAACAACAAAAAAGCGAATCACTGCACCGATTTTGAAGCCGACCGATGACCAGAAACCGGAGACCAGTGCATGTGCGTGTCAACACTAAATTTTACGAATCATTGGTCAATGAAGCACTTTATTGTGTAGGAAAGTAAGTACACTCAACGAAGTTACCCGTATAGGAGTCTAGAACTAACTGTCTAAACGAAACATTTTGAATTTATTTCCACTATTTTCTCGTTAACGAGAAAATAGTGGAAATAAATATATATATATATATATATATATATATATATATATATATATATATATATATATATATATATATATATATATATATATATATATATATATATATATATATATATATATATATATATATATATATATATATATATATATATATCTGCTGTTTAATAGTGAGTATGTATATGTACTAATATGCGAGCATCTGTGGCGTTGGATTGCAGTGGCCCGCCGCCTGTGGGGGATACTATGCTATTTTTGCGATCCAATTAATATGGTTCTGATTACAGTACTCTTTTAAAAGAAAAGATCCAAAATAAAACATTATTCCGCATTATGACTCCGAATTTGTTTCAATAAAAGCATGAGGTGAAACAGTTACACTAATTGTTTCTAATCAGCGGCTGTTTTTTTTTAAATCAAAATAAAAGGCCTAGAGGTCAGCCGATACTAGTCCATATAGTTAGGTCGACCTAACATTTACTGTATTTAATAACTAGCTTACTTTCCTTGCCCCATACAAAATAAATAAATCTACTCACATTGGAGAACGGCTCTTTGGCTTCCTCATTCGTTTGGCACTACCTCGCTTCTAAAGCTATACCAGCGTTGCGCGCATCTATCCAACTGATCTCTATTAGTGATATATCGTGGCCCTCTATCGGTGAAAATGCACCCAGTGTCTTGAAGGTGGAACTTTTGCGTAAAGTGAGTGTTGTGCGTACACTTCATGCGCACATTATGTAATGGTACTTCTGCCAGCCAGTGATTGGAGATATTGCGCACGTTCGCACATCAACTGCATGCAAAATATGTCAAACGCGACGCACTATCGCCGCCAAACGACCAATAAAATGATCTAAAACATGCGCCCTCAACAGCCCATGCACGCACTGTGCGGACATGTGACGCAGCAAGGGGCAGCATAATCAAATAGACGATAACCTAAGTTTAGTTTAAATTTAGTGTTGCAGTTTTGTTTCAGTGAAGGATTCTTTTGTAAAATGTTGAATCTCAATGCGCGATCATAATCATTATGGTCTTCAAAAACTCGACATTTTATGGGGGTACAGAAAATATATCGTTTCGGTTTGCGGTAACACCATGTGTTTATCTCAACTAACGTGAAGCTGAGATACAGGTTCTGAAAAGAACCGTATCGCACAACTCGTATCTCAACCTTCGTTAAGTGAGAAAGGTTCAAGGGAGAACCAATTTCGGGCAACTCGTTTTTCTCTACTGTCGCTAAGTAGGAAATATGGTTCGGGGAGAACCACGGGGACTTCACGGGTTAATATGGTTCAGGGAGAACCATAGGGACTTCACGGGTTATTCTCAACGTTTCGATTAGCCTGCTCTAATCTTCTTCAGGAGAATGAAGAGGTTTGCCGATGCAACTCCTTAAGTATTTGCTGGGATTATGTGTAGAATGGGAAGTGTTCCGATTGGTGCTACTGTTGTGTGATGTGTTGTGATTGGTTGCCACCGTGGCATTGTTCTTGTTGTGTGTGTTTCCGCCTGCTGTGTGTGAGTTGCCTGCTCGCTGAGGCGTATCAGTTGACAGTGGGGTGTGGGTGTTGGTGGATGGTAGGATTGAATGCCAAATGTTGCTGATGAAATAGCCGATGTCCTGGGGACAGTGTCATGTTTATAAATCTCAATAGCCTCTCTGATACGACAGGTGTACCAGTGCTTTTCGGGGCTATGATCTTTGCATTCTGCCAGTCAATGATATGGTCCAAATCGGTGGAGTGTTTGATGATCGCAGATTTGTCACATTCCTCTGTGGCCGTGGGCCTTGTGTTCCTTGAGCCTGGTCGTAAGGTCTCTGCCGGTCTCGCCAATGTACACTTTCCCACAAGTACAAGGAATTCGGTAGACCCCAGCTTGACGGCTGGGATCATGTCTGTCCTTGTGGGTGTGTAACTTCGTTTCCAACTTGTTTCGAGTCCGGTAGTAGACCTTAATGTCAGCTTCCCTCAGGATACGCTGAATCTTGTGTGAAGTGTGGCCGATGTACGGTAGCACGGCAATGGGTTTTTCGCTTGCGTCAGAGGATCGTGGAGCGTTCCTATTCGGGAGGAACTTAAGCTTATCAGGTCTGTACCCATTGTCTCTTAACACGGCGTTAAGATGCTTCAACTCGGATGGCAAGTGCTCTTTATCACTGATAGTGTGTGCCCTTCGAAGTAGGGTGCGATTCACGGAGGATTTCACGGATGGTGGGTGGAACGACCGGGCATTTAGGTAGTGGTCTGTGTGTGGGTTTTCTGTAAACCGAATGCCCAAGTGAGCCATCAACCCGTTTGGAAATGAGTACATCAAGGAAAGGCAACGAGTCGGATGTCTCAGTTTCTATGGTGAATTGAATGCTCGGATGTTGCTGGTTGAGGTGACCGAGGAAGTCACTCAGTTTGTCGGAACCGTGCTGCCAAATGATGAAAGTATCATCTACGTATCGAAGCCATAGTTTGGGTTTGTATCGTGCCGTCTCGAGTGCTTTCTGTTCGAAATCTTCCATGAAGATGTTTGCTAGGACCGGGGATATCGGGGATCCCATTGGAGTGCCCAAAGACTGTTGATAGTAAGTCTCTCTCCATTGGAAGTATGTGGATTTCACACATAATGAAAGTAGATCTACGATTTTATCTGGCGTTAGGCTGGTTCGTTCCGGGAGCGTGCTATCATGTTCGAGTATCGACTTGGTTACGAGGATAGCCTCGTCTGTCGGTACATTGGTGAATAATGACTTGACGTCAAAACTCACTAGCGTGTCGGAAGGCTGCAATATGGTTCCCTTTATGATGTTGATAAACCCTGCTGAATTGGGTACATGGTGGGGCGTCTTACCCACAAAACTTATATCAGAACGCTCTACGGTGAGCGCACTAACAGGCTTGTCAAGTTATATCAACGCTCTTGTACCAGACGTTGTAAGCTCGTCAATGACCTGACATTTCTGAAGAGATGCCGAGATGCAAACGTAGTGCCGAAGGGCCTCCGCCTACGAGACCCTATCCGAAATAACAATTCTGCTCGAATCATACATACAGCTGGTAAAGCTCTCCTCCGAAAACAGATTGCCTCCACCCGTTGTTGCCTATCCCGTACCGATGATGAAATCGAGAGAAGCAGAGCTAGTCTCCGTAAGACTATGCTCACAACCGATTACGACAAGATATCCGCCCTCACGGATAAGTCCTTATCGTTTACCTTCGAATCCACTAGAAAGAAGCAAATCCGTAAATTTGAACGCCTCACATCCACGCACAATGGCAGGACGAAAAGCACGCCGTTACCACAAACGTCCAACAAAGGGAACATGAAAAGAAGGAAAAGGTCAACCCTGTCGTTAACCCAGGCCGAGGCCACACATCTCCAAATAACGGCAGGGACAAAAGTAAACCGTTGCCACGGACGTCCAACAAAGGGAACATAAAAAGAAGGGAAAGGTTAACCCCGTCGTTAACTTCAGCCAACGCCAACTATCTCACACGGAAACCAGTGTCTTAGCCTTGGGAATGAATTTTGCCACCGCCCCAAAAGATTCCCGTGGAAGAATTCATACAGTCTATTGAACCTTCCATCCGAAAGCTCGAGAAACAAAAGGCAGACGATATCCGTATTCAGATACACCAGATCTTAAAAACGTGAAGCCCCGAAATCCAATATCACAAGACTGGAATATCAGGCTGTCAATAACCTCCGTAATGACTCTTCGATACACATTCTAAAAGGCAGACAAGGGTAATGCCACAGTAGTGATGGACCGCTCAGAATACGATCAGAAGGTTCAGGATATCCTCGACACGGATACCTACACCCGCCTCAAAAAGAACCCGATTCCGTTAGCAGAAAGGAAAGTCGCCGCAAAACTTCTTTCCTTAAACCGGAGCACAGCCTTACTCAAAGCACTATACAGGCACCTCCGTCCGTCCAGCTCGAAATGCCCAAGATTCTTTGGCCTACCAAAGATTCATAAACCAGACAGACCGCTCCGACCGATTGTCTCATCCCGAGGTTCCCCCACGTATAACCTCGCCCAACACTTGACAAGGTCTTACACCCACTCGTGGGTAAGACGCCCCACCATGTACCCAATTCAGCAGGGTTTATCAACATCATAAAGGGAACCATATTGCAGCCTTCCGACACGCTAGTGAGTTTTGACGTCAAGTCATTATTCACCAATGTACCGACAGACGAGGCTATCCTCGTAACCAAGTCGATACTCGAACATGATAGCACGCTCCCGGAACGAACCAGCCTAACGCCAGATCAAATCGTAGATCTACTTTCATTATGTGAAATCCACATACTTCCAATGGAGAGAGACTTACTATCAACAGTCTTTGGGCACTCCAATGGGATCCCCGATATCCCCGGTCCTAGCAAACATCTTCATGGAAGATTTCGAACAGAAAGCACTCGAGACGGTACGATACAAACCCAAACTATGGCTTCGATACGTAGATGATACTTTCATCATTTGGCAGCACGGTTCCGACAAACTGAGTGACTTCCTCGGTCACATCAACCAGCAACATCCGAGCATTCAATTCACCATGGAAACTGAGACATCCGACTCGTTGCCTTTCCTTGATGTACTCATTTCCAAACGGGTTGATGGCTCACTTGGGCATTCGGTTTACAGAAAACCCACACACACAGACCGCTACCTAAATGCCCGGTCGTTCCACCCACCATCCGTGAAATCCTCCGTGAATCGCACCCTACTTCGAAGGGCACACACTATCAGTGATAAAGTGCACTTGCCATCCGAGTTGAAACATCTTAACGCCGTGTTAAGAGACAATGGGTACAGACCTGATAAGCTTAAGTTCCTCCCGAATAGGAACGCTCCACGATCCTCTGACGCAAGCGAAAAACCCATTGCCGTGCTACCGTACATCGGCCACACTTCACACAAGATTCAGCGTATCCTGAGGGAAGCTGACATTAAGGTCTACTACCGGACTCGAAACAAGTTGGAAACGAAGTTACACACCCACAAGGACAGACATGATCCCAGCCGTCAAGCTGGGGTCTACCGAATTCCTTGTACTTGTGGGAAAGTGTACATTGGCGAGACCGGCAGAGACCTTACGACCAGGCTCAAGGAACACAAGGCCCACGGCCACAGAGGGGAATGTGACAAATCTGCGATCATCAAACACTCCACCGATTTGGACCATATCATTGACTGGCAGAATGCAAAGATCATAGCCCCGGAAAAGCACTGGTACACCCGTCGTATCAGAGAGGCTATTGAGATTTATAAACATGACACTGTCCCCCAGGACATCGGCTATTTCATCAGCAACATTTGGCATTCAATCCTACCATCCACCAACACCCACACCCCACTGTCAACTGATACGCCTCAGCGAGCAGGCAACTCACACACAGCAGGCGGAAACACACACAACAAGAACAATGCCACGGTGGCAACCAATCACAACACATCACACAACAGTAGCACCAATCGGAACACTTCCCATTCTACACATAATCCCAGCAAATACTACTTAAGGAGTTGCATCGGCAAACCTCTTCATTCTCCTGAAGAAGATTAGAGCAGGCTAATCGAAACGTTGAGAATAACCCGTGAAGTCCCTATGGTTCTCCCTGAACCATATTAACCCGTGAAGTCCCCGTGGTTCTCCCCGAACCATATTTCTCACTTAGCGACAGTAGAGAAAAACGAGTTGCCCGAAATTGGTTCTCCCTTGAACCTTTCTCACTTAACGAAGGTTGAGATACGAGTTGTGCGATACGGTTCTTTTCAGAACCTGTATCTCAGCTTCACGTTAGTTGAGATAAACACATGGTGTTACCGCAAACCGAAACGATATCGATATTCCACCATGCAAAGCCTCAAAACTTATAACAGAAAATATACCCAAGAAAATAATTCAATCATGCTTCATCTAATTCCAGATGGTTGTAAAATAATCTAGAAGCTCCAAAAACTTATAATCAATATTCTTGAAAGACTAATGAAATGGAAGGTGGTTATAATTTTGCAAAACGGACTTTGACGGGCACGTATGAACAGGGCGTAGTGGTGCCAGTGGCCTCTCCCCCTGATTGAAGATGAAATAATGTAGCCTGAATAGCGTATTTATTAGCGTTGACGGACCGGTTCTATAGACCTGTTAATTAAATCACTTTCACAAAGCTGATTTTTGAAAACAGGTATTTTGCTTACGAGCCCTTGAAATAGCTTAGTGTTTTCGTACTCGTAACAAACTCCGCGTATTGATCATCCATAGAGGGCGCGCTATAGCAATGATGTAGATAAGTATTATTTGCTTGGTACGCAACCTCATTCCCTCGCACAACTTTGTTTCCATGTTGACATCACTTTTGTACCTTTTAACTGTTGGCAATTTGTGGGTGTTTTCGTACTCTTTTTGGCACGTTTGAGTCTTTATGCTAACGATGTCACAGCGGGGAATTAGGTGCAACATCATGGTTGATTTGTGTATAACAGTTGATTGAATTCCTTGTCATTTCAATAGTCAGTTCTCTTAATGTTTTGTCTTGTCTTGTTAACTGAGTGTTTGGACTACCAATCAGTAAACCTTTTCAGGTAATCACTGTTTTCTTGGGCAAAGTTTTAGATTTTGATTTTGTGCACTTTCAGTCTGTTGTGACATCGAGTTTCTGTTGTGATCTCACAAGCAGCGCTCTCATGTCTAAAAAAATAAGGATGAACATTTTTACAAATTTAAACAGTGCACTCAGTCGTCACTTTATGTCAAAAATAGACTTCCCATAAAATTGCATTTCATAGGTCCTTTCGAACAAAATCAAGTATAGTTCCTCGTACAACCTTTACAATGTAATATCTTAATATCGAGGGTTTTTACTATTACGATTATATTAATTATTAACAAGTCTCCATGTTTTAAACCACATGATAATATTATCTGGTTATAGTATTGGTAGTGTTGCTGTCAGTATGTGACACCGGAATTTCGGAGTCAAAGATCGGACTTCTTTGCTCTGAATAAAATAAAAGAAGCGAGTATAAGTGTGTGTCTCGTCTGATTTGGCAAACTGAGTGTAAATCTGGCTTGTGAGGGCGCAACAGATTACATGTTAATTTACATAAGACAGGGTTTTGAGAAGTAATGTTAATGGAAAGAAAAGAAAAACGGTGCATGGATATTGGTGAGTACAGAATTAAAGGAAAAGCAATGTAATTAAATACATTTAAAGAGGGTAAATGTTTGCCTGTCACATATTAAACCAAGAAGTTTTCTTATGATTTTGTTTTTAAATGATTATTATATTGTGTCCACTTCGAAATATTATATTTATAAACATTACACACAAAAACAATAATGCACAATACAAAATAATACATTTCTGCGTATGCAGTTTCCGTATAATTAAGTAAACAAATAATATTTGGGTAAAAAAAATATAAAAATAAAGTATAGTTCCTCCTCCAATCACACCACAACATTTACACTGTAACATCTCCATACATGTGTTACGATTTTTCTGATTAATATAATTATTACAAAGTCTCCATGTTTTACACTATCTGAGTATAGTACTGTTAGTGTTACTGTTATTATATTAAACCAAGAAATCTTCTCAGTTTTGATTTTGCTTTGACCTGTAAGCCTAAAAATGAAAAATAGATTACTGTCAGTATTTCTCATCGGTAGATTGGGATGCTTAGCCCCTATAGATCTGCAAATAATATACTCTGCAATCATTAGCTCCTTAAACAGGTCTCTGAATCTGTGTCATAATGGCTTATTGTTACGTATGATGGCCCGTCAAATCAGTCAACCTGCCCCCCCCCCTAAAAAAGAGAAATAAAAGAAGAAAAAAGAAAGGGAAAAAAGAAAAAGAAAATGCAGCTGATCTGAAATGTGCTCACGATCTTGCCCCTCATTAAAATATACATTTATACGTATGTAGTTATCCGTATTCAAAAAAAAGTAACAAAAGTAGGCCTATAGTTCCTCCTACAATCACGATACAACTTTTACACTGTAACATCCTAATATTCGGCTCGGTCCTTATCGCCCGTGACCACGCACACAACAGGTCATTAACCTACGGTAAAGACCAAGCAACTAACTGTTATTCCCATTCATAAATGCCCATATTGATTTCGTTTTCAAAATGATAAAATTGTGTAACTTTTGTTGAATAAATCCAAATAGAAATGGCCAAATGTTTTGGGGACAACATGTACATGATTCTGGCACATGATCCAAAACAAACTTCGTCACTCTGATTGGTTCAAATCCGCGCCGCGCGTCGCACAAAACAGCTGCCACATACACGCTGCGCTGATTTTGATAAGCCATGTCTTTACCATCCGTTAATACACTCCCATGTGATTACGTTTTGTCTAATCAGATTGCCTAAACTGTCTTGGGCATTTATAAATAAGCGTTAACAAGTCTCCAAGTTTAAACTAAATGGTAATACTTCTCTGAGTATAGTACTGTTAGTGTAAATCTTAATATTGTAATTTGTTCTGCTTTATACCGATATTAGTAACTAGATGCTACATTTTACAACTTATAATTCTGCATATGGCCTATATAGGGTAATAGGGTGGGTACTAGGGTGAGGTCCTAGCGATCATACTTTTTGGTGGCATGTCCCAATTGGGATTGCTATTCATGCTGGAAGTGCACCACTGTATAAAATGATCCATTAAAGGAAATGTACAACATTCGTAATTACCTGATTACCAAATTACCAAATTATTTTTCACAAAAAATTGTGTCTTCTGTAAAAATGCTGAATGTTTACGTTTTTCCCATGACTTAAACTCTTCATTGAACTAAAACTTTCCCAGATTGATTGTTTAATGTGTACCTTGATTCAAAGAAAGTAAGTATACTCATAATATAGAAGCAGTTCTGCCAACAATATGTACTTCCCATTTAAGTATTTTAGCTCATTAATTTCCGTCGTCTCTATACTCTTATCATGTATCCAAGGGTCCATCTGACCGAAATGACAAGTTGCTTAATTGTCATCAAGTTCCGGTCGAATGACACTAAAATTTTCATAATGGGGTCGATCGAAGGCCATGTACGTCTGTAAATAAAATACAAATAAATATTGCAATACATAAAACTAGAAATCTATAGGTAATACACTTTTGATAACATTATGGGCTGGATAATATTATGGGATGGATATCATTACAGACCGAATTACGTTACATTGAACCACACAGCAATGTACATAATTTTACTTTTGACAAGTGCGTGTTCATTGCCACTGACGCTTGACACTTGCTCTATCATCCATTCATAAATGTAAACCCCACAATGGTTTTGCAGATTTGAAGACTGCATGGGCGAAGATTAAAACTCACTTGTTCTCGTTGATTGTCATTCATTCGACTCAGGATTTTAACCAAGTCTGAGAATGATGGTCTGTTGGTTGGATCTTCTTCCCAGCACTGGATCATCAAGGCATAACTAGATATGAGAAAAAATTCCAGGTGAGATATTTAACAATAATACTTCTTATATCTCATAAACAATTTATTGTACTGCGTGATCCATATGTTTGCATTATCAGATCTCTTAGAAATATTTATCATATTAAAATGTGTGTATCCAACAGCCCATTCTGTGGACATTTTAGACCAATTTAAAATTGCCATAATATAACATTATATGACATACAAAAATTTACTATAAATAAAACATTTCATCTGTTTATTCTGATTGCAATATCGCCTACAACTGTGATAGTTGCATTGTTATTGATCTCATTTTTAGGACAATGGTACATTCCTTACACATTGCAGTTATTTATTAACAAATAATTCATTCATGTCATGTAAATGTCAAAGAGTGAATTGTATAGTGCTATAAATCTTGTACATCTTACATTTCTTCGTCACAGTTGGTTGGTTTGGGCATGCGGTATCCTTCCATGAGTTGCCCAGCCAATGACTTGGTATTGATGGTTGGATAGGGTGTGCCCCCTTTACAGCAATAACATAAAATATTTTAAATACTTCTGCAAGAAGGCAGTAATAACTTGGACGGACAAGAGAGTTTCATGAGTTTTCCATGTCATAATTGACTCTATAGTGTCCATCATTCTCTTTTATCATAAAGCAAAGGTGCGTTTATAAGATATTCTTGGGATTATTTGTTTTTAAAAGTATTTCGTATATACCTAGTATAGGCTCTATAGCAGACTATTTTGTATTTTTATAGGTACTTTCGTAAGGGCAGAGAGTATAGCAAGAACGCAGTAAACATTTTGTTCAGATAGTGGATTCAAACACAGGACATGGGTAGTGGGCGGTTTTGAAAGTGCATTTTCGCGGCCGATATATTCTGCGCTGTTTTTCTAGAGCAAAGGTTATCCTTCCCACTCTCTCACATTGCATAGCTATAATGTATTATGCTGTATACATGTGAATTACAAAATGTTTGCCAATGATGCTTGGCTTGCATGCACATCATTTGTTTTCTAAACTTTGACAATTTACATAAATAATAAAAAGCAGATTTTACAGTCAAGCTGCGCCAGCAAGAAGAAAACATCAGATTATCTTACCAAGAGTGGCGATTTCCCACAAGAGAATACCAAACGACCACCTGAAAGTAACATATCAGAAGAAAGCAATTGTTTAGAAACAAAATGAAATATGCCTGTGCCAGTAGTTCCTTAAATGTACACTGTAAAAATGATGCTTAGAATTTAAACACATTTCTAAACACTTAATTAATTGTACCACTTTTTCAACATGCTTAGCAAATATAAACGCGTTTAGGAATGCGTTTAAATGCTAAACGGCCATCCTCTGTACATGTTACAAAGCTATAGCTTTTTGACACCTGTTCATATGGTTTTTAGCATTCAAACACACATCACATAACAAAAAATCTAACACAATGTTTAGGCTAAAAATGTGAAAAAAAGTGGGTACAATTCGTCACATGTTTCTCATAGTGACGAATCGGCATTTTTGTGGAATCCGGGTTTTTGCAGTTCTGGGGTTCTTTCAGTGTCTAATTTCATCTGTGAAGGTTTTAAACCATAATTCTGCCTGGTTTTAGATTTACAGAGATTCCCTATGTGGTGAATAAGCAAAAAAGTCAAATACGTTTTTTTCCATAGTGACGAATCCGTTTAACCGGTTGGTAACCACTGTATCTTTGTACGCATACAATGTTAAAATGCGCGGACGGCTGGTACCAGCTATAACCACGGACAGACTGAGCAGCGTAATATGTAGAAAACATCACGTTTTTAGCTTGTTTTGCAATGTAAGACGAAGAAAAACCATGGATCTAAGGTATTTACATCTTAAGGTATTTACATCGTTAGGCAGTGTATTCGTTTGTCGATACTTATTGGTCATATTGGCATTATAGATTATGTACACATACAAACATGTACAAACACATGGATAGCGAATAAGCGCCAGTGGCACTTTTCTGTTTTTTACATAGTGACGAATAAGAAAGTATAGACCTATACGCTATGCGTGCGCTGAAGTGACGAATAGGAGACCACTTTTGTTTAGTGACGAATAAGTTCAAGCCATCGTTACACATAGAAAATCAACATTTTAAACAAAATAAACACAGTAAATTACCAACCAGGTCAGTAGCGGAACAAGTTACCGCCGGGCCGGGGGGCAGAGCGCACGGTCGCCCCCCCAGGCATCATTCCCTAACCACACGTGATTTCCGAGAGACCCGTCATGATTACACTTCATGTTTTCAGGGGAGCTCAAAATAAAGAAAGGGCCCGGTTGATTTGTGTAAGTTCCAGCTCGGGCCCGGTCCCCCAACCACCCCCACCCCCCCACCCCCACCCCCCTCCACCAGAATGTTAAAAAAATAATAATAATAAATAAGAAATTCTTTCGGGAGGGGGGTCCGGGTCCCCCCTTCCTCCGGGCCGAGGGACAGCTGCCCCCCCCCCAGCCCCCCCCCCCTGACGGTCCGCCACTGAACCAGGTACTTATTAACACTTGGATGATAAAACGAAATGTGTGTTTTGAAAAATAAAGCAAAAGACAGCGAAAATGTGTCCGACTTAAAGCATGATTTACTCGTAACGCACTTTTTTTTCTCCAATTCGTCACTATGAGAAAAATGCGACGAATTAAGTGTTTAGAAATGTGTTTAAATTCTAAACATCATTTTTAGTGTAGCTAGTTAACACTTTGTATGTACACATCAGTCAAAATGTTTTAAGCTGGTGGACGTACATGTTGACGCAGAAGCAAGTTGTTGTTGTCATGTTAAGAATGTTCTAGAATATTACCCAGGATGTTCAACTTACACATCACTCTGAGTAGTGTACGTCTGATGCATCAAAGACTCAATGGACAGCCAGCGAGTTGGAACACGTCTCTGATATCAAAAGAACAAATAATGCACACCAAATGTCATCAAAAGTTTGGTTCTTACACGTTCATGGTAAATAAATAACAAAATAAATTGGAATATAATATGACTTGCCACAATGGCGTTAATCTCATTAACTCTGCAGCCATTTTAGTGATCATTGCTTACACAACATATAATTGTTTTCTTCTTCTGTCTTCTGATAAAGTAACATTTCTTAAAATATTGGATAAAATGAGACACAAAAAAATTAATACGAGATGTTCTTTTAAGTTGAGTTTAATATAAAATCATTTAATTCCTGTAAATATTATAAAGCAATGGGCTAAATCTCGGTGAATCACCTGATCAAATATTAATGACATCAAAAAAGTTAATAAATCCCTCACATCCTGTTTCTGGTTTCCGCGTGCGTCGCCTCAGACCTACGCTTCAACATTTTTATTTATTTATTTATTTTTATTTATTTTTATTATTATTTTTTGGGGGGCTATGAAACGATGTCCAATTGCAGGTAAAATTGCTGGATTGATTGGAATTCTGCCGAGCTGTGTTGGACTTTTTCACATAAGGGTATGAACCTTTGCCCAATTTATGCGGCCTCTCTTAGCCACCATACTTTGTATATGGGAAATCATTTTTGGTCTGGTTCTAATAACCGCGTATACATGTTAACATGTTTCACTTAAAACATAAAATTAAAAAATACTAAAAAGAAGAAAAAAAACGTGTCACTGCACCGATTTTGAAGCCAACCTATGACTAGAAACCGGAGATTTTTTGTTTTGTCCCAAACAAATACTAACTTCAGGTAAAAACTATTCTGAGGAAACTACTGTAAGCTAGGCCCTATTTAAAACATTTTAAAACCAAAGTAATCACTCTACATAGGAAATATTCATTGCTTTCATTGTTTCTAATGAATATTAAATCAAGATGGTTGCTTGGTGTAGAGTCTTAATTTGTCTTAATTGAAATGAACTACTTGATCATAGATAGTATAAACTTACAGCATGGAACTACAGCTGCTACTAGTTATTAAGAGAAAGAAATTTGCAAGTAATTAACACAGAAATCAAACATTTTAGTAATTTAAATATTTCTGGGAGGCTCATTATTTTCTTCTCCCAACACCAGAGGGAATACGGTGAGTAGCATACGCTATAAAGACAGGGAGCGTGATTGTGGCCGCCTGTAGTGATGACCCCTATAGGTCCTCAGGAGAAAGAAGCAAGTTGCAACGCTTGTGACGTTAACAATTCTCTGATGAGTACACCATAGATAAAGAAGTATGTATAACGTGTTCTCGACAGAGTTTGTGTCTGAGAAAAGTTGCAAATAATGTCCTTTGTTTTAAAATATCAATATCAATCTTTGTATTGTTGTGCCACCTTAAATTCCACATCTGGGCAGTTTGGTTTTGACATACCGCTGATATGGCAAGGTGTTCCATTCCCTTGGCAACGTCAAGAGCAAATCTCACAAGCTGCTCTGATGACAAAGATTCATCGGAGTCTGACTCTGGGCGAGTCTTCCGCAGGTAACTACGCAGGTCACCATTGGGAAGATATTTCAAAGCGACGTAGAGAACCTCTTTACAAAGAAACATTCAAGTACCATACAAATTATATACAATGTAATTGTATTCACCTCATTGGGAAGTTCTGAAAGTTCATTTTTAATGCAATAACATTTTATTTAGCAGCTATTGTAACGTGTATAAACATACGTCACGGACAGACAGGCTATAAGCTCGGGTTCATACTTTCGCCTATGAAAGAATTACTCATAATATTACTCACAGACATTACCACGAGCATGATTTTGTGACTGTAATCTAATCAATGTGCCATAAATTATATAGGCATATAGTTCATTTTAGTAAAATTTGATTATTGATCATTTGATCACACATTTCATTCACAGTAATTACTATTTGATGATACGCATTGTAATGTCAACTTTGAATGTAATTGTCAGTGGAATTGAAACATGAAATACGAAACGTCAACCATTTTCATACCCCCGTGTTGACAAGCACCAAACAATGAGACAATATTGGGACGGTAACCAATGGATGTCATGGTACGGAACTCCTCCATAAAATCCTCCCGGTCACTCGGTGAGGCGTGACCTTAAAACACAAGAACAAAAAAAAAAAAAAAAAGCATGAACATTGGCGCATTTTGAGAGACTGGCCATGCAGGCCGGTAAAAAGGTTTACACAGATTACTGTATTTTCTTACACTTATCTCGAAATTGATCATAATTAGAAACTTTAAGGTTTATAGACCAGAATAAAACAATTTTTAATCACTTTTGAGATTGTATTTAAATAATTGAGCTTTCAGAGACGTACTTCACAATGTTTCGGGAAGATATCAACATAAACATATTTCTGATTTATTTTAGAATTTTGGGGCTCATTAATTTCTTATTAGTCTTATGTTGTACTCTTCTGCAGCCATCATCTCATATAATGATAAAGGGAGTAGGCCTACACCTCATTTTCGTATCATACCTTTCAGTATCTTGATAGCAGCCTTGGTCTTATGCCCGCTTACGTTCACTGTCCCTGACCTCACTTCGCCAAAGTTTCCTCTGCCAAGTATCTTATCATCAACGACAAGATTACTCCAGAGAATTTCCCATCGGACAGCCCAAGATGGAAGGCCAACATCTTCATAAACAATGGCTGTTAAATCTTCTGATCCAGTAATCGTAACTTCATAGTCGGTAGGAGTTTCCAAAGTGAAAATGGCGTTATTAATGATCCGGTCAATATTGCTCAGAATTTCAACCTTATTTTCCAGAGAAACTGTAGTAGTGACTCTAACAATATCATTGATATCTCATGTGATCACACTTTTACTGATTTTCGTCTTTGTAACATTTCAACTACTCCGGCTGAAGTTAAACAACTCCTTTCTGAACTTAACATGCATAAATCTTGTGGTCCTGATGACATATCTCCAATGTTGCTTAAACTAACTTGTGATAGTTTAGCCCAGCCATTAGCTAAACGTTTTAACTTTTCGCTTGCCTCTGGTCATAGGCGTACGGGCGAAATTTTGATGGACTACTTTTTATGATAATATTTGTATTATAGGTCTGCATATATGCCTATCGTAAATGTATATTTTTTAAAAGTACGGTTTAAAACACTCCCACGTCAGCCAACCCATGTCAAATATTCCTCATCATTTGCACAGAATTGTTTTATTCTTAATTTGTAATGTTGTATTTACTTCTTATTCATCTTGAATAAAGTGGATAGGATACTTTTGTATTCCAACAACGATTCCCACACCTGCCAAAAAGGCACAACTCTCCAGTTAACCAAGACCATAAAGGCCTAAGCCCCGCAAGGGTCACTTACGGCCGCCAGAATGGTGACTGAGTGGGGTCCTCTTAGAGGATATATATTTCATGGGAAGTCATATCGAATTAACTAAGAGGTGTTCCACATTCATTCAAATTAAAAAAAAATCAATTTGAAAAAACTCAGCAGTAACATTACCTAAAATGGGCACTTATTTTGACAATCAAATGTAGTTCAATGGCCCCGTCGTCATAAATTTCAAAGAAACAAGCAAACAGCAATGTTTATTAATGATGTGTCATTAATTTAAAGGTTTAATTACCCTTTAAAATAAAGAGCAAGTAAAAACCAGTGTTTCAAATCTGGACAAAAAGTTGTATCTCTTACCAAGATACATGTTATATATTACTCCACAATGTATCTTGACGATAATATCACTTCAGCTATTCACATCCTGATATTTAATTTTTGTTAATGTCTGGAGAGAAATGTACTAACGATTTTGCCGCTCATTATGTTCTCGACATTAAAGGGGCAGTATCGTCACGATCAAAGCAGACTTTTGCGACAGGGCATAGAATCGGTGTCCTCGTTTAAGAATAACACAGTGACTGAAAATGACTGGCTCATTGCAGCAGCAACGGTAATATGACCTTAATCATGTGGGGAATTATGACAGTCACCGAGTTAATTTAAAATTAGCATTCCGATTCCATGCCCTGTGTTGATCGTGACGATACTGCCCCTTTGATTGTTAAAACATTACATATTCACACAAAGTACAATGATAAAACAAATAAGACATTTATGCGTAATGTTAATGTTTTCCGTATTTAATTTTGGTTTAAAAAATAAAGTGTATAGTTCCTCCTACAATAACGCCGCAACTTTTACAGTGTAGCATATTAATATTACAATTTTGTCTGTCTGATTATTAACAAGTATGAAGAAATCTTCAAGTTTTAAGTTCATATACGTCCGAGTATATGTTGACCCGCTCCATCGAAATGAGGAATGTCCCCCAACACGTTTCCGTGTAATGGACTTCCAAAGTTCACAAAACGTGCATGACTGCATTATTACATTATCAATTTATCACATCCTAACACAGGAATGAAATGAACCCAAAACATGAATGTTTGGCATCATCAGAAAGCCCATTAAATTCTCTTTAAGTTGATATCCATATCTCAAAATGTGAAATTTGGGGGACATTCCTGATTTTGATGAAGCTGGTCACACAGAATTGTAAGTATAATGAACCAAGAAGTCTTCTTTTGATTTTCCTTTGACCTGTAAGACTAAAACTGATAAATGACTGTCAGTATAATCGGTGGATTGGGGTGCTTAGCCTAGCCCCTATAGATATTATCTGCAAATAATATACTCTGCTACCATTAGCCCCATATACAGATCTCTGAATCCAATGTCATACTAGCTTATTGTTCCGTGCGATGTCCCGTCAAATCAGTCAATCTGCACCCACCCCCAAAGGTATTCAAAATGTTTTAAAAATAATAATAAGTAATGAAAAGAAAAGAAAGAAACTATGTAGTCTTTCTGATTCTCTGATCTGCCCCCGTAGTTTTAAATGTTAAATCCAGTCTGAGGAGAGAAATGCGCTTTTCCCCCTTACTACGTTGTGTCCACTTCTTAACATATTTTATTAAACATTACATACAAAGAACAATGCAAAATACAAAGTAATACATTTCTGCGTATGTAGTTTCCGTATAATAAAGTGTAAACAAATTACATTAAAAAAATTAATTAGTATAGTTCCTCCTCCAATCACACCACAACCTTTACACTGTAACATCTCCATACATGTGTTACCATTGTTAAAACTATCTGAGTATAGCACTGTTAGTGTTAATACTTTTATTATATTAAACCAAGAAGTCCTCATTTGATTTTGCTTTGACCGGTAAACAATAAAATGACAAATAAATGACTGTCAGTTCCCATCAGTGGATTGGGGGTGATTAGCCCCTATACATATTATCTGCAAATAATAAACTCTGCTGTCACTAACCCCATATACAGGTCTCTGAATCCATGTCATAATGGCTTAACCCCCCCCCCCCCCCCCCCCCGCCCGTAAAATCAGTAAAAAAAAATACAAAATACAAAATACAAAGTGATCAAATAAATAATAATAATAATAATAATAAATTAACAAAATTAAGTATTCAAAAATATGTTTTCATCATCATCATCATCATCATCATCATCATCATCATCATCATCATCATCATCAATCATCATCATCATCATCATCATCATCATCATCATCATCATCATCATCATCATCATCATCATCATCATCATCATCATCATCATCATCATCATCATCATCATCATCATCATCATCAATCATCATCATCATCATCATCATCATCATCATCATCATCATCAATCATCATCATCATCATCAATCATCATCATCATCATCATCATCATCATCATCAATCATCATCATCAATCATCATCATCATCATCATCATCATCATCATCATCATCATCATCATCATCATCATCAATCATCATCATCATCATCATCATCATCATCATCATCATCATCATCATCATCATCATCAATCATCATCATCATCATCAATCATCATCATCATCATCATCAATCATCATCATCATCATCAATCATCATCATCATCATCAATCATCATCATCATCATCATCATCATCATCATCATCATCATCATCATCATCATCATCATCATCATCATCAATCATCATCATCATCAATCATCATCATCATCATCATCATCATCATAAATCATCATCATCAATAATCATCATCATCCTCATCATCATCATTATCATCATCATCGTAATCATCATTATTCATCATCAATCATCATCATCATCATCATCAATCATCATCATCATCATCATCAATCATCAATCATCATCATCAATCATCATCATCATCATCAATCATCATCATCAATCATCAATCATCATCATCAATCATCATCATCAATCATCATCAATCATCATCATCAATCATCATCATCATCATCAATCATCATCAATCATCATCATCAATCATCATCATCATCAATCATCATCATCATCATCAATCATCAATCATCATCATCATCATCATCATCATCATCATCATCATCATCAATCATCATCATCAATCATCAATCATCATCATCATCCATCATCATCATCATCCATCATCAATCATCATCATCATCATCCATCATCATCATCCATCATCATCATCATCATCAATCATAGAAAAGAAAAACTTTGTAGCCTTTCTGATTCTCTGATCTGTCACGTAGTTTTAAATGTCTGGGGATTTCATGATTTCTCCCTTGTTAGTTGTGTCCACTTAACATTACTTTTATAAACATTACACACAAAGAACAATGCAAAATACAAAATAATAAATGTATGCGTATATAGTTTCCGTATAACAAAATGTAAACAAATTTTTATTTACAGAATTACTAGTTCCTCCACTGATCACACCACAATCTTTACACTGTAACATCTGCATACATGTATTACGATTTTTTCTGATTAATATAATACTGATTAAGTTTTCATGTTTTAACCAATCTGAGTATAGTACTGTTATAGTGTTACTGTTATTATATAATACAAATAAGTCGTCTTTTGATTTTGCTTTGACCAGTAATTAGCAATAAAATGACAAATAAATGACTGTCAGTATTTTTCATCGGTGGATTAGCCCCTATAGATATTATCTGCAAATAATATACTTTGCTGTCATTAGCCTCATATACAGGTCTCTGAATCCATGTCATAATGGCTTAACCCTACCACCCCCGTCAAATCAGTCAACCTGCCTGCCCCCAAAAAAATACATAATACAAAATACAAAATAATAAAATAAATAATAATAAAAAATAAAAAATAAAGTATTCAAAATATGTTTTTAAAATAATAAGTAATGAAAAGAAAAAGAAAATATGTAGTCTTTCTGATTCGCTGATCTGCCACCGTAGTTTTAAATGTCTGAGGAAAGAAATGTGCTCATGATTTCCCTCTTATTATGGTGTGTCCACTTCTTAACATAACTGTTATAAACATTACAGACAATAAATTTACGCCTATGTAGTTTCCGTATACATAATAAAGTGTGTAAACAAATTATATTTAAAAAATGTAACACAATCACAACCTTTACACTGTAACATCTCCATACATGTTTAACCATTTTTCTGATTAATATAATTATTATTAAGTTTTCATGTTCTAAACAATCTGTGTATAGTACTGTTAGTGTTACTGTTAGTATATAAAACAAAGAAGTCTTCTCAGTTTTAATTTTGCTTTGACAAGTAATAAAGTATTCAAAATATGTTTTTAAAATAATAAGTAATGAAAAGAAAAAGAAAATATGTAGTCTTTCTGATTCGCTGATCTCCCACCGTAGTTATAAATGTCTGCAGAGAGAAATGTGCTCATGATTTTCCCCCTTACTAAAACTTA
>CM055825.1:38429497-38434497 GCA_029582265.1 Zoroaster sp. YZ-2022
TCTACCATGTATTTTGTTTTATTGTTTACACTGATGTGTCACTGCGCCATAAGCGTCTCTTTTGACGGATACCGGCGCATTACAAATGTTCATTATTATTATTATTATTATTATTATTTTTTATTTTATTTTTTATTTATTTTATTTTTCTTTCAGTGGAGTTAAAACAACTCCATTTATTGCATCACTGTTACAACAAAACATTTCCACAATAACAATATATCACATTGTACATAGGACAAACATTGGAATTAATCATTATATACATATTAAAAAAACATAAATACATATGGAAAAATTAATAAATAAATAAATCACAATACATAGCGGATGCAATAAGGCAATACAAAATGCGATTTACATTTAAGGAATTTGGTACAAAAAGGTTGTAAACAAAAGAATCGCACAATTAAACACATTCTCCAAATGGAAATTCATCAACCGAAATAAATCATATATATATATATACCTACATATACATACATATACACATACATATATATACACACACACATATATATATACACACACACACACACACACACACATATATATATATATATATATATATATATACATATATATATATATATGTATATATATACATATATATATATACCTATCTCGATATAGATATATATATATATATACACCTATATATATACTACATAAAACATATTTATATATATATTTATATACATCAATATATAGGTTTGAAATGTTCCATGGAACCGGGATTTTCACGCGTTTGCAACCCCGTTCTCTTTCAGTAGTCATGAAATATGTAATCACTACATTCCTTTATCATCTGTTTCATTGTGGCAGTTGTTTCTCATCAATTCTAGAAACATTGTGTTTATCTGAAATAAATATATCTATATATAAGATATATATCCGGTATATCTAAATTGTATAGTATAGTATATATATATACACATATATATATACATATATATATATATACATACATATACATACACATACACACATACATAACATACACACATACATACACATTATATACCGTACATATACACACAGACCTATTAAAAAAAGAAATTGATAACATTATTTTGTAACATGCACAAAGCCTTGTTTTTTAAATACAATTGTTCAAAGTCGTTGTGTGAAAGTCTGGTTTGTTCTTCTCTTATTAAAAGTTTTAGGCTGGTCTTGTAATCCGTCAAGATATTGATCTGTTCAGTCCTTTTAATTTCTGTACTTATTTGACATCTATTTTTCCATATTATCCTATGAAGCCTCCCTATCAACAAAAGGGACATTTGTTGGACTCCTTTTCCTATCCCTAGGATAATCATTTTATCATTCAGGTATAATTGTTTGTTTTTTGTATATTTCCTTAGCATATATTCTACAAAGTTCCAGGATTCTAAAACCTTTTTACAAGAGAGAAAAAGATGTTCAATTGTTTCCTCATACTCTTTACATAAGTAACATTTTCCATCAGGGGTAATGCCTATCTTGAGTAATTTTGCTTTCGTAGGAAGTATTCTGTGTTTAAGTCTAAACCATATATCTCTGTCTTCTTGATCTAAAATTTGACAACATCCGTTTTTCCATAATTCCAGTCAGGTTTTTGTTTCAGAAGAAGTTGTTTTTCCCATGCCTTTTCGGCAACGGGGGGTATGAAAGCTTTGGTTATTAGACTTTGGTAAATTTGTTTTACTGAAATATTCTTAACACTTATTATATCTTCTGGGTTCGAATCGATTTTAAATTCTATTTTGTTGCTTACGTGATTGGCGGGGCCTTCACGCTTTTCTTCCATCAGGATTTTGCTAATGTTTGTTTTTAAACCTGCTGCGATTTTTCCCGCATTGATCTTCTTAATGTTGCACATTTCAGCTATCTTACAATATGAAATTAACTGACCTTTCTCAATTACCTGTCTCAGGTCTGTAATTCCCATAGGCTTAAGGACCTTACTGTCTAATTGTTTTTCATTGTTACCCGTGATTATGTTATTCTTCCATAAAGGCACTTCAAGGGCCTCATTAACACAAGTACATTCATGTCTTATAGTACCTCCAGCCTCTTTGACAGCTTTAATCAAGTCCCTATAAAAAGTAGGTGTTTTGGGTACAATGGTTGATGGGTTACTGAATAAAAACCACTTGAGGCGATTGTTCCCGCTAGCTTTTTCCAACCAATAATTGAATAATCGTTTCCATTTCCCTCTTCCTTCTGTGTACCTCTTAATCCAGTTAGTTTTGAGGGCTTGTAGCTTAAGTTTAACGTTAATTAAACCTGTTCCTCCCTTTTCTTTTAATCCTGTTATTGTGTTCTTTTTTATTTTATGTGGTTTATCATTCCAATAAAAGTTCAAAATAATGTTTTGCACTTTTTGTATGTATTCTTCTGGACATGGTAGAGTGGTACCAAAGTAAGACAAACCTGCGCCTATTAGGCTATTAACAATAACAGATTTTCCCTTCATTGTCAGGTTTCTTCCTTTCCATCTATTTAAAACGGCTTTCATTTTATTTATTCTAGGTTCCTAGTTTTGACAAGAATTATCTTCGTTACCGAAGACAATACCAAGAATTTTTAAACTCCGGTTTTCCCAATTCAATCCCCCTGGTTTATCTTTCCTATTTTTCCACTTGCCCAGCCATAAGCCATGACTTTTTGCCTTATTGATCTTGGATCCTGAACCTTCGCTATAGATCTAGAAAACACTTTCAAAGGCTTCAAAGTCTTTGTTTTCTGTAATAAAAATAGTTGTGTCGTTTGCATGTTGGATTAGCTTTTGACACTCTACCGTTCCCGGTAAACGGACTCCTTTAATTGTTTTGTTAGTTCTAATTAAGCAAGCCAGTACATATTGTATATAGAAGAGGGGACAACGGACAGCCTTGTCTGATTCCCCTCGTTACGCTAAATGGTTCTGTGATAACATTGTTAACTATAATAGCACTCACAGGATTGCTGTACATAATTTTTATCCATTTGATAAGTTCTACTGGTATACCCATTTTTTCCATTACCGAATACATATAATTCCACTCAATTCTGTCAAAAGCTTTTTCTTGGTCTATGCTTAACATAGCAGCCTGGATATTTTCATTGTTAACATAATCTACGGTGTCTCTTAAAATCATCAAATTATCATGGATATTCCTCCCTTTAACTCCACAAGTTTGTTCTTCCTGAATGATTTCAGGCATAATTTTTTTGAAACGGTTAGTAAGGGCTTTAGCAATAATTGTGTAATCAACATTGAGTAGGCTGATAGGGTACCAGTTTTTTAAATCACTTCTGTCCCCTTTGTTCTTAAATATTAAACAAATTAAAGCTGTATTCATTGTATTCGGGAGAGAACCCGTTTTTTTACAAGTTTGGACAACTTCTACAAAGTCATCTTTTATAATAGGCCAGAAGGTGGTATAACATTCAACTGTTAAACCGTCCAACCCTGGCGATTTGTCCTTACTCATTTCACAGAGAGCTAAGAACAGATTTTGTTCACTTATTTCTTGTTCTATATCACTTTTAACTTCATCCTCAAATGTTATGCTCTCAATAGCATTGAGAATTGTTTTCTTTTGGTAATCAACCGTTTTTTCAGATGAATAGAGTTTCTCATAAAACGTTTTCACACAATTAAGCATTGTAACTGGTTTATTTTGGAAATTACCTTTACTGTCCTGAACCGTTTTCATAACATTGGTTTTCATTTGTTGTTTCTGGGAAGACAGAAAATATTTACTGGGCTTTTCACCTTCAACCTTTTTTAAATAGTGTAAGCTGATTTTGGCTTTTTCCCATTCTTTAATTTCTAAAAGTTTCAGCTGCTTTTCAATTTGTTTGATTTCATCAGAGTGGTCGCGTGGATTGGCCATCATCTTGTCGTAATTTGTTTGTAATTTTTTTCTTTCATATTTCTCCTGTCTTCCCTTTTCCACACCGTACTCTTTAATGATTTCTTTGAGTCGGTTTTTTCCTATGTCCCACCATGTTAAAATATTGTTATGTTTACGCTTCTGAGTTTTCCAGTATCTCCAAAAGTAAACTATTCTAGTGTTACATTGTTCATCTTTAAGGAGAGAGTTATTGCACATCCATCGGCCCGGGCCTCTTATAATATATTGGTTATTCAGTCGCAAAGTGATAACTTTGTGGTCGGCCATACCCATTCCACTTATCCCAATCTCCGTAATTTGGTGAAGTATATTTTCAGAGACAAAAACATAGTCAATCCTACTAGATCGTTTTAAAACTTTATGATAAAAGGTATACCCAAAATCTGTGGGGTGAACTGTTCTCCACACATCAATCAATTCTTTTTCTTGTATTAGACATTTTAGGTTACCTATACTACGGTCTTGCTGTTTATTCAGGTCCAGTTGACAGTTAAAATCAGCAGCCATGATAAATTTTTCAACATTAATGTCATGATTGCATAGTTCTTTAAGAAAATTAATTCTGGGGTACAGCACATTTGGTGCATAAACTGACATAAGAGTAAATTTCTCCTCTTGACAAAAAATGTCAGCTTTAACCCAACGACCTTCGCTATCACTTTGTTTATTGGTTAACACAATTCCACTTTTTTCTGAAGCAAGAATAGCAACCCCTTTTGAATTACGTTGTCCATGGCTGAATGCGATATCACCTCCCCATTGTTTAAGCCACTGATTTTCATCTTTCTTTTCACTATGGGTTTCTTGAAGAAAGAGAATGTTAATTTTCCTCCGAACAAAATAATCAAAAACAATTTCTCTTTTGAGATTATCCCTTAAACCATTGACATTGAGAGTGGCTATTGTAAGGGCTGTCATAACACTTATAATGGGAAGTATCGCCTTCAAGTTACCTCCACAATCAAACAAAGCAAGACAGATTATTTTCAGGAGGCCATCAAGTCCAGCAAAAACGATAGTGGGAAGGTATGGAAGCATCTCAAGCAAGTTATTCCCACCAAAAACAATAAATGCGTTATCAACAAGATCTGTATAGATGGTGAGGAAATATCAGAG
>CM055825.1:38439497-38552530 GCA_029582265.1 Zoroaster sp. YZ-2022
GTTGTTGTTGTTGTTGTTGTTGTTGTTGTTGTTGTTGTTGTTGTTGTTGTTGTTGTTGTTGTTGTTGTTGTTGTTATTATTATTATTATTATTATTATTATTATTATTATTATTATTATTATTATTATTATTATTATTATTATTATTATTATTATTATTATTATTATTATTATTATTATTATTATTATTATTATTATTATTATTATTATTATTATTATTATTATTATTATTATTATTATTATTATTATTATTATTATTATTATTATTATTATTATTATTATTATTATTATTATTATTATTATTATTATTATTATTATTATTATTATTATTATTATTATTATTATTATTATTATTATTATTATTATTATTATTATTATTATTATTATTATTATTATTATTATTATTATTATTATTATTATTATTATTATTATTATTATTACTGAGTTTGCAGTGAGGATGAGGTGCAATTAAGCTTGCTCCTTCCTCCTTCCCCATCAGTGGTAAGCGGGTGAAGGGCAAAACAACTCCATAGTCATTATAGGATGCCACCAAGTCATTTATTGACTGGTAAGGACATGACCCTCCGACCACTTTGACCGTTTCAATATACACGAACATATGACGTGGCGGTTTGTAACCGCCCAGTGTAATACGTATGAATAACTACTGTAAAATATGTTTTATACCATTTTTCAAGCTGATAATCATTCCAGAGGTCTTATAGATTGTTTTTAAAAAAAAAAAATTAAAAAAATTACTTTACAATTATTTTTTTTAATTTAATTATTGTTTTATTTACATTACATGTGTAAATGCTGTAGTACGTTGGCGGTTTGTAACAGGCCCGTGGTATACGTATGAATAACTACTGTAAAATCTGTTTTATACCATTTTTTCAAGCTGATAATCATTCCAGAGGTCTTATAGATTGTTTTAAAAAAAAAAAATTTAAAAAAATTACTTTACAATTATTTTTTTAAATTTAATTATTGTTTTAATTACATTTTTTTTTTTTTTTTTTTTATATTGTCTTTCCAGAGGTTTTAGAAATGTTTGTCCAAATGTTAGGAAGTTGATTTATTTTTTTAGTTTCTGTGAAATCTCCAATCCCCCATTTGCCCAGTAGCCAATCTCTGCCCAAACACAAATAATACCAAAAAAAACTCTCTAAGAATGCATAGCCAGCCATCTGCGGTGTATTAGTGTAAGGGAAAATCCCTAAACCACCCCCCCCGCGCGGTTTGTAACCGCCCTGTGTAATATTCGTGTGAATAACGTACTGTACACTCCGTTTTATACCATTTTTCATGCAGAGCTACACCTCAGACAGTCCCTGAATGTAGTCCAGGCCAAATAATACAAAAAAAACTCTCTAAGAATGCATAGCCAGCCATCTGCGGTGTATTAGTGTAAGGGAAAATCCCTAAACCACCCCCCCCCCCCATTTGCCAGTAGCCAATCTCTGCCCAAACACATCAATTCTGAGTTTGTTTATGTTTTTTTATTGGTCAATCCTTTCCAGGCACTGTCAAGCAACCCCTGAGCATGGATGATTGATCACAGATATCCTGAGGCAAGCCTGTAGACCAGGATGATTGATCACACAAAGGGTACCGCTGTGTCAAGGGATATGGGCTGTGTATACCATGTTTTGTACACAAGGTATGGCCTTGTGGCGAAGGGGTCATGGTATCTGGCTCGTGTCTGGCTGAACTATAAATAACTACACTAAAGGGGCTATGCTATGTTGTTAGGCTATGGTTGATGTAGGAACTTGATAAAAATTAGTTTTTTTGAGCGCTCAATTAAGGATTAATTAATTAATTAGCTAAAAGTGGCGGTTGACTACCGCTACCCTCCCTTACCGCAGGGTATTAATAACCTGTTGCCATATAAAGTGCATGCTGGGTGTAGCGGCGTAATTCTGCTATAGCGCCCTCATTTGGCAAACCATGCAATGTCAAGATTCTGGAAATTTCTGTTTTCTGATGTCAAGATAAAGGAATGAAGATTTCATGTAAAAATCACTGTTAATAGCTCCTAGGAATGCAACAGTTGGTGAGTTCATAGAAAGTAAAGATTCCTCTTACATACATAATTAATAATTGAAGATATAGGCAAGTGAGATATAAGGAATTTGGGTTGTTTTATCATTGTTAACGTTTGGTGATGTAAACAAAAATGGTTCGTTGTGTGTGTAGTTCTACATGTACCTTACATAGGAAATAACGCGTCCTTTACCCTCACACATTTAGATTGTCTAATACTTGTGTGTTTAATGTGGTTCATGCCATATAAGTATTTCTCTCATTGAATCAAATACGCATGTATGCATAGATAAACTGTCACTTGCCTAGGTGAAGCTAATGATATTGTACACAAGACAAGAAATAACCTAGAATAAGTAATTTGACTCGGATTAAGATTCAATTATGCATTTATTAAGGTTAACTTAGAATTAGTCACAGTTAATGTGTGTTATGAATACTAGTCTGTTAATGCCTTCATATACCATTGTTAGGCTCTTTCATGTTAATTGTTCATTTGTTTATTGTTACAGCGAACCGCTGACACAGGACCATAGGCTGTCATTGTTTCAAGTGAAGAGGCAGAATAAACAGTTAATTAAGCTTGAGGACTGTTTCATCGAGACTCCTTTGTTGGTGTGTTCAAACTTGCATTTTTCTTCCCATGTGACCAGCTGAAGAGGTTACACTGGGAATCTGGTGACAAACCCAGTAGCATGCAAATCATTTGAAGTACACAGGCATAATGGTGCATCAAATCTGTACAAGATGTGTGGTCATTCAATTGGGATTGCTTAAAATGTTTATTGTTGCTTTGTACATTGAATAAGTGATTGATTCACCATCACTTTATAGACCCAATGAATTATTTGGCATGTATCATCACTATCTATGCTGAGCTTGGACCACACCAACATATATTCATCGGTATATATTGAACATGCATGTATCTTATTTTTAGCATAAATTGTACATGTACATGTCATTGTATACAGCCATCATATCTTTTAAAATAAAGTCCCCCCCCCCCTTTTCACTCCAGATTGGAACCATTGAACCCTTGTCATACAAATGTGTCACACACAAACAGCCATTTGTGTTACTGCTACGAGGTGTGTCAGAGTCCGTCTAACTTCGTGATACAATGGCCAGCAGTTGAAGTTGATCCATTCTTCAAAGGAGTTAATGTATATGTTTGAAATTAATTTATATGGACCTATCCTATCTGTGGCATTCTGTACCTTCATGGGAATTGGTTTTTCAGAACCTTAAGACACGTCTAGGTCTTTCTATGTATTTTTTAAAACATGTTATAACAATGATTGTACTGAGGAATTATTTTTTTGACTGGACCCAAAAATCCTCATGAGTGTAGTTATTAAACAGTATCTGTTGGGTGATCTAGAAAAATGTATATTGTCGACTGTGAATCCCTGGGAGTTGGGCCATGTAAACATACCCCAATCTTCATTGCATAGTCATGTTAGTCTTGGTATACATTTTCGCAGATTACCCAATTAAAGTTCCTATGTATTTTTATGCAAGCATTGGGATATTTCAACCCAAGTACTGACCATCAATCCCATAACACAAGTAAAGATATTAAAGGGACAGTATTGTCACGATCAGAGCAGACTTTCTAGAAGGGCATGGAATCGGTGTCTTAGTTTAATATGAACACAGTAACTGACAATTACTGGCTCATTTATGCAGCAGCAACGCAAATAATTATACATATAACCTTACCACGTGAGTATTATTTTCAGTCACTGAGTTAATCTAGAACTTAAACTCTGATTCCATGCCCTGTTGATACGTGGCAATACCACCTTTAAACAATAACTTTTTATTTACTATTTTTGAACATGTATTTTCAACAGTTAAAGAGAAATACATAAATATAACAATCAGAAGATCATTTCATTATTGTTTGTTTCTTTTCATTTTACATTTATCCTTCAAACTACAATGTGTTGTCTCCTAGGCCATCCTAACAAGGTAAGCATGTGTTCCTTATAGAAAGATGCACTTATTTATGGCAATTTTCTATGCAAATTTAACAGTTTATAAGGTTATGATTCAGCTAAATGTTACACAAAAAACACGAAATTTGTTTTATTTGATTGCTTGCCATAGATAAGGCTTCGTAATACAGGGAGGACATGCTTATCTCATTAGACTCGGAATCCAGGTCAACATTAATCTGAGCCGTGAGTCCGGGTTGGATATGACCCGACCCTTTCCAGGTAAGAATGACCCCGGAAAGTTGGGTCAGATTGTTTGACTTGTTTTCCGGGTCAAATAATCTGACCCAACTTTTTGGGTCATTCTGACCCGAAAAGTGTCGGGGCATATCCAACCCGGAGTATGGGTCAAATCTGATCCAGGAGTTTTTAGTGTGTTGGCTCAATGTTGGCTCAATGTTGGATCAAAGTTAATGATACAAAGGTCCAACATTGGTCCAATGTTGGACTATGTTGGCTCAATGTTGGCTTGATGTTGGATCAAAGTTAATGATACAATGGCCCATTGTTGGTCCTATGTTGGAATACGTTGGCTCAATGTTGGATCAAAGGTAACGATACAAAGGCCCAACATTGGCCCAATGTTGGGCCAACGTTAGGCCAACTTTTACATTGGCCCACTGTAATGCCGATGAGCAAAATTACGTTGGGCCAACGTTGACAGCCAACGTTGGCCCAATGAAACCGTTCCGTTGGCCCTACGTTGGGCCAATGTTGGGATACGTTGGCTAAATATTGGCTCAATATTGGCTTAAAGGTAACAATACAAAGGCCCAACATTGGTCCAACGTTGGGCCAATGTTTACGTTGGGCCAACGTTGGGCCAACTTTTACATTGGCCCACTGTAATGCCGATGAGCAAAATTACATTGGGCCAACGTTGACAGCCAACGTTGGCCCAATGAAACCGTTCCGTTGGCCCTACGTTGGGCCAATGTTGTGATGTTATCTGGGATAGTACTTCTGAATAGTTGTTCACTTAAACCATTGTTTTCGACTGGAAGGAGAGGTCAAATTGGGTCATGTCTGTGTACAAAATGTGACATAATTCAAGATCTTTAAGATGATGCTAAGATTGTGAAAATATCTTCTGTGGTTCATGAGATATAATTTTTTGAAATGTTAAACTTTGATTTAGTGTAATTCGATATCTGATGGCCTCACCATGACGTCACAACTTAGGGCACAACTACATCTTAAGGTCTAACTATGTGTTAAGTTTTAAGGTTCTGTGAACTCTGCAACCATGTTTTTGTCTCTGGATATGTCTCACTGAGGAGGAGGAGGTGGACGGGGAGGTGGAGGTGGAGGAGGAGGAGGAGGAGGAGGAGGAGGAGGAGGATCTAGGAGGAGGAAACCTTAAACACGAACAATAACAAGAGGTGTTCGCGTTGTAGCTCGAACACCTAACAATGGCTCTTTGAGTGCTCACGAAACCCCCACCGTACATACAGTATATACATGTTCATACAGTGACCATTCGTCGATGTTCAAGGTCACAATGCACAACCGTAGCCACTTATTTATTGATCTCACTGCTGAATTTTTAGGACCAGAAATTGGTACAGGATATTCAGAGCCTTTTGTCAAAGGAAAGTGAGGATATGTTTTTCCCGTTTAGGCCCAAGTTATGGACATACAGGAAACCAAAAACAGCTAATTTTATTCTAATGTTTCAGCTTAGTATGTTGTTACGACGGCCAAATTCCTGGCATTCACGAGAAAAAAACATTCATTTATAAACCTCCTGATATTAATATAAATATTTTTGTTGATGCTTTTGACAACATTATGGCCAATGTAAATAGGGAGAATAAAACGTCTTTTATCATGTGTAATTTTAACACTCATAATCCAACTCTCAATTGTGTTAATTCTATTTTTACCAATTCACCTGCCTCTAATAAATAAACCCACTCGTATTAACTCATCCATTGCTATTTTCTTCGATAATATTTTATCAAATGGTAATGACCTACTTACCAACAGTGGTATTTTATTTAATGATCTATCAGACCAATTACCAGTGTACCAAATACTTTTTTCAACGCAAATTACCACGGAAAAGGGAGAATAAAACGTCTTTTTTCATGGGTGATTTTAACATAGATCTCGTTAAAAATAACACTCATAATCCAACTCTCAATTGTGTTAATTCTATTTTTAGCAATTCCCACATGCCTCTAATAAATAAACTCACTTGTATATTAACTCATCCAATGGTAAATCAAATGGTAATGACCTACTTACCAAGAGTCGTATTTTATTTAATGATCTATCAGACCAATTACCAGTGTACCAAATTGTCACACGATGGGTCCGATTTTCCCATAGGGTGGCAATACAGCAAATGAATCAACAAAAGAAATAATAGAAGAACAAAACACTGAGGACCACCACTTGCAATATAAAATAACTAATAACAATAAATACAATTTACTACTGCGTTTTGTTTTACCCTAATATAAATAAACCAAACTAATTATCCCATCACCATAAATAAATTAAAAAAATCCCGGCCTATGTCAGTATATTGGAAGGTTCTTGATGTAGGGTGCCTGGTACTTTGCTGGTTATAATTTGGTGTTGATGAATATGTGCTTTGACGGCAATGTCCCCCTAGGTAGGTAGATCCCATGGAATATGGTACTTCTTTCGTACGGAACCCACGATTCGTTGATGACAACCAGGACACTGTCATGAATCTCTAAAACTCCACTAAGGAGGTGGTGTCCACACAGGACGACTACTTGAGTCCTTCCACACACGATTATGGCAGTGTACAGAGCCACTCAGGCATCTGTACTACACTACATACACGTAGGTTCATCTGTCCCAACCGGGAAACCCTTTTTAAACAAAGAAAAATCGCATTTTTACTATATTATTCCCCCAATAACAGGGGAGTTTGTCTTCCCCAAACCCTATAAGTATTTTCTAAGGATTTAGACAATGTAAAATTTTCACACAGAAATTTCCCAATCTTAAGTTCCAATCTTAATTAACCACTTTTTTTAAATACTACAACTTAAATCATTCTAAAGATAAAATAAATTAAAACTTAGAGTTATATGAACTGGCTTGGTCCTACATGTAGTTTGATATGGTGGGTCACACCCAAGGCATGTAGTAGTATGCTTAATAGCGGTCCTAGGCCACCCCCCAAAAACCACCCCATCACCATTCTAATCGTCATCCTCATCACCCCCATCGCCATCATCCAAAACCATCCTCATTGCGTTAGGGCGATGAGGATGACTCTAACCTAAAAAAAAATGAAAACTGAAAATAATAAAATAAGCTTCCATAAAAAAGTGAGAAATTAAAACTAGAGAGGTGTTTGTATTGACAAACACTAGGTGTTCGGGAGTGACGGTAATTGGTGACCTCATCAATTGGGATCATTAAAGAAATGTGACGTTATAGGATTCGTCAAATGTGTATTTCGATACAATACATCCACGTTCAAATTACCACAATGGCAGGAATGTTATTTTTCAATTTGCGGTTGGCATCGGATATGAAGGTCAAGTCATTTTCATGACTTCATATTTCTGAAGTCCTTCACGATGTATAATATCAGGTTTTTTAATTGAGATATGAATGTTTGAAATATTAAATAATTAAACCGGAAGTGAATGTCTAATCAGTGTCATGAATGTACGCAATTCTTGGGATTTTCACGATCTACCAAAATCGTACAAAGTTTGTGAATTGATCTTTTGTTGTTGTTGGGATATACTTTTTGAAATATTATAGTTTGTTTTATTCTCCATAGTTCAAGATTCATGACTCAAGATTCAATCTTCGATAATTCATGTTTGATGTCATCAGGTGGCGCTGTTACCTATGATGACGTCATCAATTGAATATATTTGTTAAGATCTTTCGTATGAGGTGTAGATAGTAAACAAATCATTGTTTTGTTAAGGAGTTATGATTTTATGAAACAATAAAGTTGTAATTTGCATGAAGATTGAATTCAATCCTGGAAAGCATATCGTTGTTGAAATGATGACGAGCGCAGTTTGTTTATTGTCACCAATTTAGCATTATTGACATAGCCAGTTATCTGTACCATGATCAAGAAACACATATAATATTGTGTTGTAGGTACACAGAATACCAGTGGAAAGAACAAACAATATGGCTAGAATATTTTTGATTCCATTTTTGGTTTGGTAAACAGCAGTGATTTTTTAACAGTATAAGTAAAACGCCATTTCACAATAGATGTGCGTAACTGTGGTATACAGTTTTGTTCCTATTGATGTACTGAACAACATGAATGTGTTTTGTGTAATACATTGAACCACCAACAATCAATTCAAATCTCTAAGATCTTTATTATTATGTTTAAAGTTAAATCAATTTTAGAATACTTTATTATTTCGTCCCATTGTTTGTTTATCATTTCGCCTGTTTATATGTACTTTATGAAAGGTGAAAACAGTATTAAATTATAGTTTTGCTTCTTCATAAGTTGATGTATTCAACAACCTTTATTTGTTTTGTGTAATGTGTATGTACATGTTAAATTATTTAATTTTCAAATAAACACAGTAGTTAACTGTTTAATAATAATATACAAACATAATAATCAACTCGAGGTATAGAGTTTGTTAAAAACAAACTCAGAGTGTTCGAGTGTGCCTCATATGTACGTGATGACGTAATCCCCTAAAGTTGTTAAAAGACAAGAGTTATTTTAGGAGATATGAGTTTTCATAATATGTAATTAAAATACCACATATTGTGTTATACTGAATACATTAACTTCCGGTTTAATCATGTGACGTCATTCATACTTCACAAAATGTTTCCTCATAATATGGGTGTCAACTGTGCCAAATTTGGTAAAATGCTGTCGAATGTTTTCTCAAGATAGCAAAAGGTGACTTTTTTAAACCTGCCAATTTTTAAAACTTGAACTCCCAATTTGGACCAGAAGTAAGAGTCAATAAGGTCATGTCTTTGTATCAAATGTCGAGTCCTCCATGTTCTGTATGATTTTGAAGGAATCAAGAAATTATCTATTGTGGTTCATAAGATATAAAATATATTGTTTTATTATAATTAATTACGTAATAATTCATTAGATGACCTGACCATGACGCCACAACGTTACCTGGAACTATATGTTAAGGTCTAACTATTTGGTAAGCTTTAAGGTTCATATAATACAAATACATTTACAGATGATTATACAGTCCATTTTCGTAGTTTACAGAGTGCCTACGTTCGTACAGACAAGGTATAACAATGAAATGTAACATGGTGAACATATATTCATGAGCAATCGATTAGCCAATAAGAACAATATAAATTTGTTACGATAGATAATAAAAATAATACGATGGATAATAAAAAGAAAGGAAATAAAATACAAGTTAAAAGAAGATCTGGATCTCTTGTCTCAAAATCAAAATTAAGTAGGTGTTCGGGTATGTGCCCGAAACACCTATTGTTATTGTTCGTTTTTTTAAAGGTGTTCGGGTATGTGCCCAAAACACCTATTGTTAGGTGTTCGGGTATGTGCCCGAAACACCTATTGTTTTTGTTCGGTTTTTTTACTTCTCCTTCTTTAGGTGTTCGGGTATGTACCCGAAACACCTATTGTTTTTGTTCGGTTGTTTTTTTCTTCTCCTTCTTCTTCTCCGGATAGATTGTCTACAAAAAAAACACATACTTGCGAACTTCACTTGAAGTTGGAAATTGACATATACTTAGACCCTAATGTGTAGATGAAACAGAATTTGTGACGTCATGATTAGGTCATCAGATATCGAATTACGATGAATCAAAGTTTAATATTTTAAAAAATCATCTCAACAACCACAAGAGGTAAATTCAAAATTGTTGTACCATTGTACAGATCGTTAATTATCAAAAAATATTTAGAAAAAGGTGACCCCAATTTGACCTTACTTCCTGTCCAAACCGGAAGTCAAACTTTAACATTTAAAAAAATCATATCTGAACTACCACAAGAGGTAAATTCAAAATTGTTGTACCATTGTACAGACCGTTAATTGTCAAAAAATATTTACAAAAAGATGACCCCAATTTGACCTTACTTCCTGTCCAAACCGGAAGTCAAATTTAATATTTAAAAAAATCATATCTCAACAACCACAAGAGGTAAATTCCCAATTTGGTACCATTGTACAGATCGTTAATTGTCAAAATATATTTACAAAAAGGTGACCCCTGTAAAAATAGCAGTAGACGACACTTGTTTATGGAGCCGATATGTATTTTATTAACTTAATGCTCGTGAGGGTGATATGGGCTTTTACAAGAATATTCTGGAGTAACGAAGTGCATGCCTTATTTGACCTAGTGACGTATAAAGGTCAGAGTGCAATATGTAGTGCTTTGCATATTAAGTAGTTCCATTACATCCTCCCTTCCTAAGGAAATAATGCAAATTGAAAACATTGACATCAAATTCCTCAAGTATTTTGTGATACAATGAATGTGGGTTTGAATGACTCCAAATCTTTATAACATGAAATACAAAGCTTGTTATCATTTTTCAACATAAGAATAACAATGATAAACATAAGCAATAACAACTTAGAAAAACATCAATAATAACAACAGTGTTCATCAATGTTCCTTCGAAATGTCTATCTATCAGACTTTGCGTGTTTAGGATTCGATAAGCCGTTTCGGCTTTGTCACAGCACGTCCGCTGCGTGTATGGTAAGCCTGATCATCGTTATTGTTTGTTATTTTTGTATTGTTTTGTCCGGGGGAAAGTTTGTTTTCTGGCTGGTTGGAGGCGTGTGTAAGTTGCATAGGTTCAACTGGTGGTGTGTCGGCGAAGCGGACGTGTTTCTTCTCGGTTTCATACGGTCGTAGGTGTCTCCTATTTCGCCGCAGTGTGTGTCCAGTTGGCGTTTCGACCATGTACGATCGTGGCTCCGTCCATGCGTCTTTTATGATAGCTGGTGTCCATTTGCCAGACTGTTGGTCTTGCACGCTTACATGTTGGCCTACAGCGAGAGCGGGTAGGGCGTGTACACCATGCTTGTCATGATTGTCTTTCTGACTGGTCTGGCGTGTGACAAGGCGTTGGTGAATCTCCTCCTTTTGGGGTACCGTGTTGCGGATTTTGATGGGGAGATTGCTCCGGAGTTTGCGTCCATGCAGTAACTCCGCTGGTGATGGAATAACATTGTCCACTGGGGTAGTGCGTAGGCAAAGTAGAGCGAGGTCCATGTCCATGTTGGACTTTTGAGCCTTTTTGAGTGTGGCCTTGACAGTCTGGATGGCTCTTTCTATGAAGCCATTGCTTTGTGGATAGCGGGGGCTTGATGTTACGTGGTCAAATCCCCAGTCGCTGGCAAATTTGCGATATTCATGACTGTCAAAGTGGGGGCCGTTGTCGCTGATCACTTTCGTGGGGATGCCTTGTTCGCTAAAGATCTGCTTTGTTAGGCTTACGACAGTGGAACTCGTGCATCGTCCAGTGACTTTTCTGATGAACGGGTACTTTGAATAATAGTCCGCTACTATCAGGTAGTCAGCGTTGTTATAGTGGAACATGTCTGTCCCAACTGTTTGCCATGGTCGTTGCGGGATGTCATGCGGGATGAGTGGTTCCGCGGGTTGGCGTTTTTGGTATTGTTGGCATGTGCTAAATGTGCTTACCAATTGTTCAATGTCTTTGTTGATCCCAGGCCAAAAGATGCATGTTTTGGCTCTGAGCTGGCATTTGTTGATGCCTTGGTGTCCTGCGTGAATCTTCTGCAATGCTTCACGTTGCATTGTCTCAGGGATGACGATTCGTTCGCCCTTGATGACAAGACCATCATCAACCGACAGTTCATCGCGATTGGACCAGTAGTGGCGGATGCATTTGGGTAGTTGTTTTGGGTCATCCGGCCACCCAGTGACAATGGTTTCGGTGAGGAGATGTAGTGTTTTGTCACTTTGTGTCTGACGCTGTATCTCTGCTAGCTTATCAGTGGAGAACTGTACCGCGTATATGGTTGTATCAAGGTCTATCTGAGGACCGCGTGTTGGGCCAAGCCTCGACAGTGCGTCCGCGAGTACCATTTCGCGTCCAGGGCGGTAGACTATGTTGTTGTCGTATGGTTGCAGGCGTAGCATCATGCGCTGTAATCCTGGAGGAGTGTTGGTCATGCTTTTATATTGTATGTTCTCCAGCGGTTTGTGGTCGGACTCGACAGTGAACTTAGATCCATATAGGTATGTATGGAAACAAGTGCAACCAAATACTACAGCCAGCAGTTCGCGTTCGATGTTTGCGTATCGCTTCTCAGCATCAGTGAGGGCCTTGCTCGCGAATGCGACAGGTTTGTTATCCTGTAAAAGAGCTGCACCAAGCCCTTTCAGTGAAGCGTCAACTTGGATTACTGTTGGTTTCTGAGTGTTGAAATACGTTAGTGTACACTCGGTGCTGATCATGGATTTCACTTTGTCAAACGCTTTGTGGTGCGACGCTGACCATTGCCACTCGCTATCTGTGCGTACTAGTGCGCGTAAGGTGTCGGTATGGTCTGCGAGACGTGGTATGAATGGTGCCATGCATTGGACCAAACCGAGGAATTGTTGCAGCTCGTTGACGTTGGATGGCGTTGGCAGTGAGTGAATGTCACTTACTTTGGCTGGATCAGGGTGTACGCCCTCTGCGTCGTAGTAACAGCCAAATAATTTGATGCTGGGAATGTTAATGTCACATTTGTCCAAGTTGAAGATCAGACCGTATTTGCGAGCTACTTGCATGAGATTATGGAGGTTTTTATCGTGTTGCTCCAAATCCTTCCCGAACACTGCAACGTCATCAGCTATGCCAAGTGTACCAGGGCATTGCTCTAGTATCATGTCCATTTTCTCCTGGAAAATGTCTTGCGAGACTTTAAGTCCGAAAGGTAGCCTTTGGAATCTATAGCGCCCAAAGGGTGAATTGAATGTGGTCAGTTAACTTGACTCTGAATCCAATTCTATGCTCCAATATCCGTGTCGGGCGTCGAGTTTGCTGAATACGCGTGCACCGCTAAACTGGTGTGTTATTTCTTCCAATGTTGGCGTTTTGTGATACGTACGCTTTGAAGCCTCGTTCAAGTCCTTCGGGTCTAGGCATATTCTGAGCTTGCCATTAGCTTTCCTGCTGAACGCGAGCGATGATACTCAGTCTGTGGGCTCTGTTATCTTTTTTATAACGCTCAACTCTTCCATCCTGTCAAGTTCGGCTTTCATTTTATCATTGAGTTGGATGGGGTATTTGCGAGGCGGCTGTACGGTAGGTTGCGCGTCCTCATGCAGTGTAATGTGAAATTGACCAGGAAACTTGCCAATTCCAGTGAATCGATCTGGATATTAGGCTTTGAGGTCTCCCTTGTTGCGTATGGGCCTCGGATTTGTGACGTTGGGCGTTGACGTATGCGTTGCGGTAGTACGTATGGCACAGTTAAGCGTGACAAGGTTAAGTGCGCGTGAACTTGGCAGCCCAATCATTGCAGGCCCTGTCGCGTCAGCAATGAAAAACTCTGCATCTATCCACTCACCACTATTGGATTTGCATGGGATTGTTATACTACCATGTTGCGGAATAGTTGTGCCATTGTATGCTGTGAGGATCCCATTTCGTGGAGTTGTAGTTCCAGGTTTGGGAAATCCTTCTGTGTCCAACAACGTGGGATACATGCGTCGAAATACGCGAAGAGGGATGATATTTCCTTGCGCACCTGTGTCGACTTTTGCCTTTAGCGTATGGTTGTCTGGTCGTTGTTTGAGCTTGATGTTCAGCGACGCGTACACCTCATCGCAGTTGTCTACGCGCTTGTTGTTGGTACTGTATATGCCATCGATCTGTTGGGTGATTGTGACTGTTTCAAAACTCATGCTCTCAAACTCACTTGTCATATCCGTCATGTCATCTTGCTGAACGTAGTGTACCTCATTTTGACGTTTACGCGGTTTTGGAGTGTTGTTCCTCCTGTACGATCCGCGAGGTCGGCTGCGCGATCGGGATCGTGGATTGCATCTCTGTTGCGGTTTTGTCCTGCGCCAGCAGAACTGAGGAATACATGTTGCCAGTATCCAGTTTTACCACATTTTTTGCATGTAGTGCCGTATGCTGGGCACCTGTCTCTCGGCTTGTACGGACGAGTTCCTCCACAGTTCTTACATTGACCGCGAAGTTTTACGATATCCACCTTGGCATCGTGTCCGATGTTGCCAAGTTGAGCCATGTGTGTAATACTAGCTTCATGGGTACGGCATATGTCGAGAGCATCCTGCAATTTCAACTGGTCATCTTTGCCAAGCAATTTTTTCTGTGTTTGTGTGTATTTGATACCTGAAATTAGTACCTCTATGATGCGTTCCTCAAGTTCAGCATTTTCCTTGAATTGGCATTTCATGGCCTTTGCTTTACACCGTGTATAAAAATCATCCACTGTCTCCACATCACTCTGTTTGTATCGCTGAAATTCCAGCCTGTGGATCCTAAAGTTCTCATGTGGCTGTACATGCTTCGAAAACATATCCCATATGTTTGTGGGATCAGTGAGCTGCTCATCTGTGAGGCCCCAGGTGTTAAAAATCCTGAGCTACCTGCCCACAAAATGATGCAGTTGTGCTGTTTGTCAGGTGTAATGTTCTTGACCTGAAACCACATATTTGCCGTTTGTTTAAACTCTTTGTAGGCTTGAGGGCGATCTGGATGGCTCCAGTCCATCTTAGGATGAGGTATTGTATCAGCCATTGTGTTAATATACAGCGATAGTGTTCGTAGCGTTGCAAAATATGCGAAGATCGGTCGATGTGTAGTTGTAATTGCACAGTTGTATGTGGTCTACACGGTATGCGATGGTATGCGGGTATGATAATATGATAATACCTCAGGGAGTTAGACGCCCCTGCCATGCATAGTTGTAGACCACTGCCTTGTGGTTCAGGTTTCTGGTAGAAAGAAAGGCTAAGGGAGCAAACCCCAACAGAAAACCGTGTCACTGTGACAGCACTGAGGGCGGTTGATGGTACAAAACTCTTGACATCTCCCGGCCAGTCACTGCAGGGTCTAGTGGTTCACACCTGTCCTGGCTTGTCCTCGCCGGTGTGAATTTGCCACTAGTTCCCCGAGAGTATCGTTAGTAACTTGCAAAAGCTACCGATACTTAAATACCTTGCAAGCAGCCTTCATGATATGCACAACAGTAAGAATCTCCATACCGGATCGGTCGTCGCCCGGGATACCAGGACCGCGCTGTTCGTCCAGGACTTCCGCCGACAGTGACAAGTAAGCTAGGAAGACCACAAAAACAAAAGACGATACCAACGGATATCTACCATGATTATTGGACATTGGAATGTCAGGACACTCATTGACCGTGAAGGGACTGACAGACCAGAGACGGACAGCTCTGGTTGCCATGGAGCTTGAAGTACCGAATTGACATTGCTGCACTGTGTGAGACACGATTCTCCGAATCAGGAAGCCTCGATGATGTGAACTACTCATTCTTCTGGAGTGGCAAGCAAGATGGGGAACGACGGGAGGCCGGGTAGGCTTTGCAATCAGAAGAGAGATTGTAGTGAAGCTCTCGGAGATGCCTAAACCGGTGAATGATAGAATCATGACAATGAGAATTCCACTGGCAAAAGAATGGAAATGCTATCATCAGTGTATACGCACCAACCATGACAAATCCGGACGAAGCAAAGGAGAACTTCTACAATCAGCTCAGATCAACCCTGCAGACCATCCCTCGCACTGACAAGTTGATCTTAATGGGAGACTTCAATGCCCGGATAGGACGAGACTACAAGAGGTGGCCAACAGTGATGGGCAGACACGGAGTCGGCAAATGCAACACCAACGGCGAGCTACTTCTAGAGCTGTGCTCAGAGTTCGGACTTCTAATTACCAATACGGTGTTCAAGCAGAAGGACGAATACAAGACCACCTGGATGCACCCTCGCTCCAAACATTGGCACATGATTGATTACATCATTACGAGACAGAGAGACAGAATGGATATCCACAGTACAAGAGCTATGCGCGGAGCCAACTGTTGGACTGACCACCAACTTCTTAGATCAAAGATCGCATTTGCACTACAACCCAAGCATAGGAAGCAAAGAGCCACCATACCCAAAAAGTTGAACACAGACCAACTGCGAGTAAACAGGCACCGGGCCAACTTAGAGCGTGAGATGAATAACGCAATGGTAGACTGGAGAGTGCAGGAGGGAATGGGAGTGGATCAGGCTTGGACATCGCTCAGTCAGGTCGTTTATGAGACAGCAAGCAACACCCTCGGCAAACCAGAGCGAAAACACCAGGACTGGTTCGACACGGAAGACTCTGAGCTCCAACTACTCATGCAGAAACGGAATGAAGCACACCAACGTGTTCTACAGACCAGAAGAACCAGGACCACTGTCGCTGCATACAAGGAGGCCTGCAGATGCCTGCAAAGGCGCATCCGAAGACTGAAAACCACCTGGTGGGAAGATAAGGCAGTGGACCTTCAGCGTTCAGCAGACAGAAATGACATGAAGTCCTTCTACAGTGGACTGAAGGAGGTTTGGGGTCCCCATTCAAGAGGCACAGTTCATCTTAAGTCCCTGGATGGCAAAGAGACTCTTTCAGACAACAACAGGGTGCTCAAGCGATGGTCACAACACTTTGAGACGTTACTCAACCAGTCCGGAGACATCGAGCCTGCAGCACTAAAAAAGATCAACCAGCGACCACTAGCAATTGCCCTTGACGATGTTCCGACACTGGAAGAACTTCAACAAGCAATCTCCTCTTTGGCTGATGAGGCACCAGGTGTAGATGGGATACCTAGCGAGATATGGAAGCACGGAGAAGCCACACTTACCAACAACTTACTCGGGCTGATCCAACAAGCATGGGAAGAAGGCTCGGTACCCCAAGAATGGAAGGATGCGAATATTGTCACCATCTTCAAAAAGGGAGACCGGACTCAGTGTGGAAACTATAGAGGAATCTCATTGCTGTCGATAGCTGGGAAAGCATATGCTAGGATCCTTCTAAACAGACTGACTACTCACATAACACCAAGCATAGTTCCAGAAACACAATGTGGATTCCGAAACAACCGGAGCACAGTCGATATGATCTTCTGCCTCAGACAAATACAGGAGAAATGCATTGAGCAAAACCAATCCCTCTATGCGGTCTTTGTAGACTTCACCAAAGCATTTGACACTGTGAGTAGGACGGGTCTATGGCAACTACTGCGAAGGTACGGATGCCCGGACAAGTTCAGAAGAATGATAGAGTCACTCCACACAGGCATGATGGCAAAGGTAAAGAAAGCGAACGAGACACCTGACAGCTTCCCAGTAAGTAATGGTGTGAAGCAAGGATGTGTGTTGGCCCCAACGTTGTTCTCAATCTTTCTCTCGGCTATGCTGGAGGAGGCCTTTGGTGATCTCGAGGCAGGTGTCTACATACAATCCCGTCAGGATGCCAACCTCTTCAATGTCTCACACTTCAAGGCCACGACAAAGACCACACAGATCCTTGTGAGAGAGCTCTTGTTTGCAGATGACAGCGCTCTCGTTGCACACACACCAGAACAGATGCAGCGCATTGTGGATGCATTTTCAGCGGCATCAAAGAAGTTTGGGCTACAGATCAACATCAAGAAGACTAAAGTACTGTTCCAACCCGGACCAACTCATAGAGAGGGGAAGGAAATTCTAGTAGACGGCACAGCCTCACACCAGATAGATGACTTCACCTACCTCCAGGCACCATTTCAAAGGATGGCCGCATTGACACGGAGTTGACAAAGAGGATGGCCAAGGCGAGCAGCGTTTTTGGGAGACTGCGAACCAGGCTCTGGAATAATCATCATGTCTCAACAAGAGTCAAGTGCAAGATCTACGTTACAGAGCCATTGTTTTGTCAACTCTTTTATATGGTGCGGAAAGCTGGACCCTATACAGGAGTCAAGTCAAGAAACTTCACGCCTTCATGATGAGACACCTACGATCAATCATGAGAGTTACCTGGAAGGACAAGGTGACCAATAACGAAATCTTGGAGCGAGCTCACCTACCCTCGATGGAGGACCTGCTCATCCGAAAGACCTTACGATGGACAGGCCACATCATTAGGATGCCCTCCGAGACTACCAAAACAGATACTTTTCTCTCAACTCACTGCCGGTGCAAGAAAGATTGGACGGCCACGGCTCCGCTACAAGGACACCATTAAGCGGAACCTCAAGATGCGAGAAATCGACAGCAAGACCTGGACAACTCTTGCAGTCCAGCGACCTGACTGGAGATCAGCTGTGAAATGATATGATGGCGGTCATTGTCGCTTCGCGACCGACAGCTACTACTACACGGTATGCGATAATACACGTAACGTTGCTATACATGTATTGTGTACTGTACTCACGTGTGAAGATGGCGGATTGTGTCCGGCCAGCAGTGTCGTTCGTTAGATTTGTTCCATCCAGTCGGATCAAATTCAGCCGTCATTCTAGTGCGAAAGCTTGACGAAACACTTGCCCGATCCTTCGCTACCACCATGTAATAATAGCAGTAGACGACACTTGTTTATGGAGCCGATATGTATTTTATTAACTTAATGCTCGTGAGGGTGATATGGGCTTTTACAAGAATATTCTGCAGTAACGAAGTGCATGCCTTATTTGACCTAGTGACGTATAAAGGTCAGAGTGCAATATGTAGTGCTTTGCATATTAAGTAGTTCCATTACAACCCCAATTTGACCTTACTTCCTGTCCAAACCGGAAGTCAAAGTTTAATATTAAAAAAAATCATCTCAACAACCACAAGAGATAAACGGACATTTTTGCACCATTGTATAGATTGTTAATTGTCGAAAAATATTTACACAAAGGTGACCCCAATTTGACCTTACTTCCTGTCCAAACCGGAAGTCAAAGGTTTCCTCCTTAAATTTACCAATCACTTTCTTGTTCTCGTAGGAATAGAGCGGGTGATCGCTCGGATAATTACTAAAATCGTATAAATCTGTATCGCTCGCCATGTCGACGTAAACATCTTTCGTTTTAATCCCGAGTAATAAACTATCCGTATCCGTGTAAAGTATATTACACTCGTCGCCGTACTTGACTTTTAGATGATTGTAATAATAATCGTACATTAAATGTTTAGATAAATCTAAAATAGACATTCCTACGTATACCGGGCGGTCCAATTTTAGATTCGTTTTATGCATATGAATAGCCGCCAAGTCGTGATCAAAAATATTGGCTTTCGCAAACGATGGTCTCGCTATCAATTTACAAATTTTATTTTCTGCGCTACATCTCGTCAGATTAACGGTGACTCAATGTCCATCGTCTTTCCAAAGACGGAATTATTCATCAGTTTGTATAAATCTTTCTCGAAATCTGATTTTGCATTTTTTCTCAAACTCGTGTTTAGATCTATGTACGACCTCATCCAAGGTTCTTGATTGAATTTTAAAACTCGATTAATGCGTTTTAATTTCATACCTAGTTGTAAGTACAATTGTAGATTACGATAATGAAGCACATATTTAAATTTATCGTTTAAATTGGGAGTTAATTTATTTACTTTGGGAGCGGGTCTGTCTTTTAATAGTTTAAGCTGATAGTGAGACATCCATTCCTTGGGAATCTCCAACGACTCTGTTGCGAGTGGAAATGCGTTGTGAAAATTGTGTAATTCCTTAGGATATTCAAGATCAACTTCTAAAATGTACCCCTCGCTCGATTCTGGCGAGATTGTTTCAAACCTCGTTGAAAGTATTTCATCTCTCGTTAACCATTTAAAATTTCCGATAGGAAGAGGTTGACTCATGGCCCAGCCGTAGGCCTACAGATTATTCGCGTCTAAATACTGAATGTAACTCGTAGGTTTCGATCGGTCGTAATCTTTTAGATATGGATTGTTTGCTCTAGCATATCTCTCGCTCACCATCGACGTCCCTCCCCTCAGACCTTTTTCTATAAATAAATGCATGTCGTAATCCGTCAACAACTCTAGACGAACGCTCGAATGTTTCAACAGAGCGTGCCAACTCAAGCCGGGACTAGTGTAATAATGGCCCGGATCTAACCCATACTGTTTCATACAAGTTGCTCGAAAATTCTCAAAGACATCCGCCAATAAACAAGTATCTGTACGCACGTACAAATTGTGATAATCTCCTAGACTTTTACACTCGAATCTTTTATAGACGTCCTTGGCACGCTCATATTCTTCGTCCATAATTCCTTCGTCGTCGAGACTACTTTAAAACGCTTGCCAGTGATAAGTAAAGAATTACGATCGGTTGATTTAACGAGTTTATCGAGTGAAGCGAGTAAAAATTGCGCGCTGTCGATAAATCGCAGTTGATCGATTGAAAAAGAAATATATTTTTCCATATTGTTTGCGATACACTTTAAATCTCCTTCAGTTTTGCTTATGGCCTGCATGATGAGATGAGAATCGTATCCTCGCAGATTGTGAAAAATCACTGGGATGATCGTTTTATTCAGTTTTAGGCTCAGCCGTAAATTACAGTAAGCGTGTGCCGCTCCTCGATATCTTCCAGTCAAGTGACAATGGTCGCATACTTTTCTATTCTTATCGTCTCCAAAGAATCCTTTTTCACAAATCCAACAATCGCTTGATTTTTCATAAACATAGCTTTAGGGTTTTTAAATATTTCGTTGATGACTTTTTTCCCCGATGATCGCATCTAGAAAGTGTTTGGAGGCATCTTGTCCTCTGTATACCTTGGGTGGTTGAGCTTGACCGTCGCATCTAACGACCGTGTACGCATACCCGCAAACTATGTGTTCTTGCAATTTTGTAGTACTCGTTTTACTCGCATCGTCAATCTTTTTAATTATCGCTTCAAAGTCCGCGTATATGACGAAAGGAACTTTCATCCTTTTGTACAAGTTGAAAAATTTTAACGTATCGTCTTTATCCTTGATAGACATCTCGATCCGAACCGCTCTGCCGCCGATTCCTTTACACTCTGGGATATGGCGTTGTAAAAGATCTTCTGTCGTGTAACCGTGTAAACATCTCTCGCAAAAGTGTTTACGTTCTTTATGTTTAGTTTGATCGTAAAGTAAACGGTTTAAATTCTTGATCCAAACGTAGTGCGATTTAGTTTCTTCGTAAATTAGAAATAAATTAATCCGGGTTATGCTCGCGGGCTGCTTGCTAAGTTGGTAAACTATTATCGCTTTGTTTTTATAACCAAAAACGTTTATAGCCATCTTGTTTTGTTTCTCTACTTTTTGGACTTGATCGATTGCAGTTGGAGCATCGATCGAGTCAAAATTGAAACCATCCTCCAACGGATAGCTCCAAATTATATCCGTATGATTACTCGCGGGAAAAAGAGCAGAACGCAGCGCCCACCTCAGACAATTATCGTCTTTGTTTTTTACGTTGATGCATGCTTTTTTGTCACATGTATTTAGGTAGTACGAGATACGAACCGCCCCTCAAAGGTTGATATCTCGAAATGGTAATACTCATAGTTTCAACACGATCTATTATCCATCCAGAACCGTTGTGCGTCCACTTTTCTATAGCCTCCTGGATTTCCGCAAAGGCTGTGGTTAATAAATCTTCAATCTCGTTCAAGTCGAGTAAAACGATTTGGTCATGATTATGAAACGTTGGAAAGCCGTAATCGATCGTACCATATATTTTCTCTTTATGCAATTGAATCTGCAAATAAATCATAAACTTAAATCTTTGAAATTCGAGCAAGTCGGACGACAACTTGTCTACAATCTTTCGTCTTGCCGCTTCGAAAAAACTCCCATGTCTTTTTCTTTACTGTGACCGAGCGGTACGGTCATCGTCCATTGACGTAAATACCTTCCACCTTTGATGGGTGGCTCGTCAAAGGCCAACTCTTCTTCGGGTTCATAAAACTTTTTAATGGCGACGACGTAGTCTTTTTATATATTATATGCCCCATTCTGCCGCTGCCATGTTCGGGTAAAGGAATATTTTCCGCTTCTATACGCTCTATGAGCTCAGCCAATTTTAATTTATACAACTGGGTCGGTCTGTTTCTTTTGATATATTTTTTTACTGTGTTATAATAAGACCGCTTATTAACTCTATTCGTGATACGGTCTCGCACCACCAATAATGGTTCATGCTCGCGCGCAAAATTCTTCAATTCTGTCAATGTCCACCTGGATAAATGTTTGCAAATAATACTATATTTTTTTAAATATACTGAACAGCAAAAGAAACGCAAGTCCGAGGTCTTGTCAAGTTTTCAAACAGAAGACAAACCATTTTGATTCTAATCACTCATTTAATGAGAAATACTTTCAATTTGTGAGCTGAAAGTGACTGTTGAAATTGCATTGCAAGATTTTCACATTCAACAGTCACTTTCAGCTCACAAATTGAAAGCATTTTTCATTAAATGAGTGATTAGAATCAAAATGGTTTGTCTTCTGTTTGAAAACTTGACAAGACCTCGGACTTGCGTTTCTTTTGCTGTCCTCGGACTTGCGTTTCTTTTGCTGTTCAGTATATTTAAATTTTTTAAGAGATTTTTTATATATTTTTTACACCAATTTTTTAGGAGATTTCTTTATTTCTTTATTTTTTTTTAATTCTAAAAATTAAAAAAAGGGGGTTGTTTAAAAAAAAAGATATATTTTTTGAAAATTTTTAAATTAGGGGGTTGTTAAAAAAGATATGTTTTGGGTAGGGTCCAGTCCCCCATTTAGTATACAACTCGTGGACTTTTGAAAGGGGCCGGGATTGGAGGGGGTTTTGATATACATAATAATTCAGGAGCCTAAAGTGCTGTCTCTATCCATATTTATCACATTTCCCCCCCTTTTTTTATTTTATTTTTTTATAATATTGTAGACCTTTTTCGCAAACTTGTGGAGACGATCGGGGCAATGGCTTCGGCGAAACTCATTGTGTCCTTAGTAGCTGCTTATGTTTTTCTGATCCCAGTATGCAGAGTTCATGGTGAGTTTACTTGTTTATAAAACCTAGTCTTGGTTCAAGACTGAGTTTGTTTTTGATACACGATCCATCGCCACATGCCACAGGAGGGCGCTATCTGTACACGAACCGGCTATCAAATAATAGTCTTAGGAAACTTGTTCAGTTGAATCTCCCTCCAAAAACGGGGGGGGGGGGAGGGACTACGCACATGCGTCAATTTGATAGGATATTGCGGCCCACGCTTATGAACAACTAAAAATGTGGGCTGAGCTATCGTATCAAACTTACGCATGCGTAGTGGTTTCCCCCGTTTGGGGGGGGGGGATTTAACAAGTTTCTTAAGACTGTGTTTGATAGTGGTTGTTAATAATAAAACACTGTTCTTAATAAGAATAACAGTTTGTCGCGCAGTTGTTACCGCAGGTTAATGACCGGTTTTGGGCGTGGCGACGGGACATTTATGAATGTGCATTTATAAATGCCTAAGATAGTTCAGAACAATCTGATTGGACAAAACCTAACCAGACAGGGGTGTATTTTGGCTTATCAAAATTATTCATTCGTATGGGAAATAAACCATCGCATACTTTATAGTATTTTTCTAAATAACTTGCAACCAATGTGGCTCTCATTACAGAAAATAATCTATCCCTACCTCAAAAAGGATGCGTACTTCAAAGTAATAGGCCTGCCTTTGTAATTAATGAGTTAATATGTGCAATGTGCATTTTGTAGAATAATCAAACTTCACTGATAAACAGGAAATGTTAAACATGATTGTCATTATTATTTTATTTCAGTTGTAGAAGGAAGTGGGGTAAATATACTTTTCAAAATAAACTAATCAACGATTTATTAATAATGTATAGTGTAATTATTTCTAAAAAAATATTTATCATTTAGGCCAACGACATTTATCCTTTCATAAAAATGTTAAGCACGTAATATTACTTCTGAAAGTAATACATCGATTATAACTTCTCTTTATTTTGTGTTTGTGTGTATGAAGCACAATCTTGTTCATCAGACACAGACTGTGATATAAACGCTCAGTGCATATCGGATAGTGGAGGTGGCATGGTCTGTGTGTGTAATAACAACTACTATGGGAGTGTATCATGTTCAGGTATTATTATTACCGTAAAATGTCAGTGGAGAATTTTGGAGAATCAGAATAACATAGTTTGATTGATAAACAGGATACCAAAATGGAATGAAACTAAAACTCACAGAAGCACGTACAGTTTCACTTTGGGCTTCATAGCCAACAAACCTACGAAATTAACATATATGTAAGATGATTGATTACCATGGCAAATTAGTAGCATTAGTTGGTCATTGGTTGGATTCAATCAAATGTGCTCAACATTGGACTTTAACCATGTTGAAAAACAGTGTTTGTTTGTGAAGACATTTGCCAAGATTTAGTTATCACCACATTTCACAAACTTTTCAGACATGTGCCATGTGATCCATATGGAAATTAAACTTATGAAGTTTACCGAGTGTTGGCTGAAATAGTCTATTCAGTTAACAAAACTGTCAGTAGTTACAACATTTGCAACTTAAAAGTAACAGTATCATCATGATCTGAGCAGACTTTCAACGGGGCATGGAATCGATGTCCTATTTTAAGATGAATACAGTGACTGAAAATTACTGGCTCATTTATGATGCAGAAACAGTAATATGACCTTATCATGTAGGGTATTATTTTCAGTCATGAAAATTTAAAACTAGCACTCTAATTCCATGCCTTGTTGATCGTGATGATATTGCCCCTTCAAAGTGTGAATATGATGAAGGAAATACAAAGCATACAAAAACATACTGAAGATTATATTTTTATATTAAATTTGGTTTGGTTTCGTTTGTTAGTTTAACATTTTAGACATGCTCAAACTTACAGTTAATTGATTTGAATGTAATTTCTTTCAGAGTGTACATGTATTACTTCATTAAGTTCAGGAGATGTAACATGTAATACCACCACAGGAGTCTGTACCTGTCCAACTACTCCAGATTATAACAACATAGTCTGTGATAAAAGTAAGTGAATGGTGAAATGAAAGTATTGTACAATTTAATCAGAACTTTTATTTATATGTGTTGTCATAAATTTTATAAAGATAAATGGCTATCGTTTGTACAGGCATATTATCAGGTATGTAAAATAGCCTGTATGTGAAGTCAATGTAGTAATGAAAATATTATTGAAATATTCATGAAATATTGTTTCATGAAATTTAGAGTAAGGGTGACGATATTGAATTTTTTGGGGTAAATTGTCAACGGCATGATATCGGCGATATATGATATTATCGTCTCAATACGCGGATATTTGAAATACATGAAAAAATGCGACATTGGACACCGATATATGAACTATTTTTACATGCAAGTTCTACAGGGAAGTTGCAAAGGTAATAAACAGTTACTCCAAACAGTCGCTCCAAAACGAGCCAAGTTCTTAGATTTTTGCCGCTCGGTGCGACAAACATTTCATAAAAAAAGAACTCACCGTGACGTCCATAAACAAACTCATGGTTTATAAATGCCTACAGCCCCCATCCCAGAGCTGAGAATGAACGGCCGGCCATTGTTCGATCGCGCACGCACAGTTAAGCGGTCATCAGCCACACTTTTATCCTGGTATCCGACAGGCTACATGTGAACATGGAGATGTGAACAACCTCACAATATACACCAGCGCGGTTATTCCAGAGGAGTGTACCATGTGATCCTGGATATATTTTTGGAATATCGTCAAGTGACGATATTTCGATATCTTCAAAACCATAACTGATTTAGCCGATATTTATTTTGAATATCGTAATATCGTAATATCGTCCACCTCTAATTTAGAGCAAAATATTCTTTGTTGTATATGCTTTCATAAACAACATAATGTACTGTACAACTAGGGTTTTTGTTAATGAAATAACACCTCTGTATCATTTTCTTATTCTAGACGACATATCCATTGTGTCTATCATATCGAACCCAGAAACTCCAGTCTTTGACACTACATCTGTAGACAATGTGAGGTTTCTATGCCAAGTCAATCTTCCAATGACAGACATCATGTCTGTCACTTTGACTGGTCCTGGTATCACACCAACAGCAATGACAGCAACAAGTGGAGTTATTCGTCAATATGAGACAACGATAACTGATGTACATCCATCCAATACTGGCACATTCACATGTATAGCTGTTACACAACTGACAAACGGAGGATCAACAAAGATGGTTACTGAGACACTTGATCTGACAGTTGGTGAGTTGCTTCATTTAAACTTAAAGATAGATAAAAACAGGATAAACTACACACAAAGTATTTTAATAGCCAAACCAACAGCAAAAATTAATAAAGGTAATGGCCTTTTCCAGTAAAGGTGGTCATAGTTTATTTAAAATAATCATATGACTCAATTTTTTTCATTTATGTGATAGAACAAAGTATTTGCATAGGTTTGGTTCATTTTCAAAACATATCCATCTGTATTGCAGAATGCGCCAGTGGTTTCTTTGGAACAATGTGTGCAAATGAGTGTTCATGTATAACTCCAATCAATATGGCAGATGTTGTAAATTGTGACAAGACCAGTGGTACATGTACATGTCCATCATCTCAAGATTACGTCAGCTTGAAATGTAATAAGAGTAAGTATATATCTTGGATTATTGGTATATCTTAAGCTGGTATTAGTTTTCTTGAATGAAATTGTTATTTATTATAATAGGCCTAAATGTAGGAAAATATATACAAACTCATTCAAAACAATGATTTACTGTTAATCTTTAATTGATCATTGGTGACTTAACATTAATACAGCAGTGATTTAATTAGTCATCGAGACTTCAATATTCTACATGAGTAATTTTGACATTTATATATGAGCACCAATGACTAATCTATGTTTACAGTGTTGTGCTAAGAGTAAATAAATAAGATTAGTATTGAAAGAATTTCATCTTCAAGAACATTTATATTATAAGTGGTATTGTTCTTATCTGAATAAAGTCTTTGTGTATGCCACTTAGTCTTTCAAAGGAAATTGCTCTTTTGAGTCACAAAAGAAGGATGAATGCTTAACATTTATAAGAAACACAAATTGCATGAATGATTTCTTTACTTTACTTTCCTTCTCATTAGATGAATTGCAAGTATCATCATTTACCTCTGATCCAACACAAGTATCTGACACAAGTAATGAAGATGACGTGACATTCAAGTGTCTTCCAAACATACCGCCAGATGATGTTACTTCTATTACATTGATTGATCCTAATATGGTCTTTATGGATATGATACTATCATCAGAAGGAACATATGAGTTGACATTGAATGATGTACATCCAATAAACAGTGGTGTTTATACTTGTTCTGTAACTACTCAACCAACAAGCTCAGGTGAAGCTTTGACACAAACCAGTACTTATGAACTGGTTATTACTGGTATGTAGAGTGTCTGATAAAGTGTTGTCACCTATGACTTTACATGTCCGTTTTTACATGTTTCATTCTTTAATAATTCGTTTAGTAAAAATGAAGTCTGCAAAATAAATTGACTTCAGTATAAAACTGAAAGAAGTTACTGATTATCTGATCATTGTAATAAATATATAATAATACTACCATACATTATATCGGGGGAATAGTAAGATTCAGCATTGAATATCAAATTAAATTGCCTGTACTAGAGTCACGTCAAAGTAAAAAAAATCAGATGCAAAATTGTTTTAATATAAAATCTTAAAATTATAATTATAAATTATAATTCGACATCTGAACTAACAACATTCCACTCAATGTTAGAAAGCCAAGAAAGTCTTATTTATTTATTTATTTATTTATTTATTTATTTCATTTTCCGGGATACATAAATTACAATACAAGCGACAAGATAATTAAACAAAAATGTACAGGAAGGAACACAGGACTAAATCCAAACAGCTCCCGAAGGATTGCCCAAAAGAAACAAGTTTCTGTCGAGGGGCTCTCCAAACTGACTGGACAGAGGATATAAAGAATTTTTTGTTTGGTTTTCAAAATGGTGATGATTTTTACAGAGCAATGTATTCCCTCAGTCATGTTGACCATGGAAGCAGTGTTCCCTAGTTCATATGTAGATACGTCGTACTTATTACATTTCAATAACACAAAAGAAAACTCTTTTTACAGATATTGATGAATGTACTGATATGACACATAATTGTCACATGAATGCAGACTGCAACAACACAATAGGTAGTTTTACCTGTAGATGCAAGCCTGGCTATTCAGGAGATGGAGTCAACGATTGTCAAGGTATTCTAACCTTTATTTTAGATAACCCCTGTATCCCATACTTATTAGGCCCTATTATTATTGAGATCATTTCACTGAGAAATATATTTTCTACAAAGATTGTTTTGCGAATATATTGTGAACAATTTGAAACAATCTCTGTGTACAAATCTGTAGTTGTTAATTCATAAAATAAATGTTCATAATTTTACCTAAAATTAATAGGGATTTCCTCAAACATTCCATAGAGCTGTTGCTAGGTGGTGCTGATACAAAAGCATTGTATTATAACAAAGGAAATCCTCTGACAGTTGTTCAATTGTTATTTTTTGATGATGATCTTATTCTGGAACAGCCACATAATATATGTTTGTTATTGTTTTGGTAGCATGTGGCCAAGGTTTCTATGGTAATCAGTGTAGAGACGTATGCACATGTGTGAGTGATGGAAACCCAATATGTAACAGTGTAGATGGTTTATGTACATGCTCATCCCAACCCTTCCCTCATGCAGTATGTGATAAACGTAAGTATAATCTACATCTAATTGTTAGCTAGTACATGATCTGTCCCACTGTAAACAATTGCACAATGTTATTCCTATTAAATGACAATGGCATGTAACGTGGCATTTTTAAATGTAATATAATGTGTGTTTATTTTAGTATTAGTTTGAACATTGCAATATTGTATTTCTGAAATAGGTGTATGTATCAAATGGTTTTGTAGAATGTTCAAAACCAGCGTTTAAAGGTGTTCAGTTCGTTCAAAGGTTGTGGTTATTCAATATCACATTATATTACCATATTTTCAAGAACAGTATATCGGTCATTAACCTGCGGTAAAGACCAAGTGTCAAACTTGAATTCCCATTCATTAATGAACTTATCGATTTCGTTGTCAACATGTTTAAAAAAAATATTTTTTGTTGAATAAAGCTAAATTTATTTTTTGTTGAATAAAGCCAAATTCATGTTTTGGGGACACACAAAACACTTTCAAAGTACATGACTCAGGCACGTGATGCGAAACAATCTTCGTCACTCTGATTGGTTCAAATCCGTGTTGTTTGTCGCACAGTTGGCACATATGCGCTGCTCTGATTTTGATAAGCCATGTCTTTACCATCCGTTAATACACGTTGCTTTTTGCACAATCAGATTTTCTAAACTGTTTTGGTCATTTATGAATGAGATAATGAAATACAAAAGTAAACTGATGATGAACAGTTCAAGAAGAGAAAGCTAAGCTGTACTGGGAGAGATGACTTTTTTGAACAATGTATTGAAATGGATGGCTGATCTTTAATTACTCTGACAAAGGCATCCCAGAGATGAAGATCACTGAAGTGAAGTGTGTTCATAGAACAAGAAGTATGAGTAACTGGGAGAAACATATTGCAAGAACTGGTAGAGAACACGTCTTGAATAGAAGTAACACTTTGGCGTGGAGATATACCACAAACATCATATATGTGCCATTAACATAATCATTTTCTTATCTGTTTTGGTATCTCATTAATGTTCTCCTTTGTCTTGGTTCTAGGGATGCTTGCCGTATCTTCCTTTGTACCACAAGGTGGAGATGTTCCAGTTACAGATACTACTAATCCAGATAATGTGATATTACAATGTCAGGTCAATCTGCCTGATGTTGATGTTGATGTGTTTGTTTCCATTCCAAATGATGATACTGAATTAATAACCGAGAGAAAGGGGAATGGTTTATATGAATTCACAGTCAATGATGTGCATCCTAGGAATAGTGGTACGTACACATGTACAGCAAAAACAACACTGAAACCAGGTGAACCACAGCATGAGGTCACACATGAATACAACTTGGTAGTTAATGGTAAGTACCATTTATTTCATGTGATTGCACAAAGAAATTACAACTGTATGGTTGGTTACATCAACTGTTCATCTTACAGTCATATCTATGGAAGGGGTTGTGTTTCTGCTTTAGTTGATGAATACATTAACCATAAACTATTGTATTGATGAAATATTATGTATCAGGCTGTTGACTATTAGACTGAATTAAAATGCATCTTTTAGTGTAATTTTTATTGTTATGTGTGACTAGATAAACTAAATATTACTTGGTAACTAAAACTACTTATGAAAATGTTAATTTACAGTCAATTTAGCAATTTCCTGAAGATGATCATTTGTTTTCTTGTAGATGTTGATGAATGTGCAGACAGCATTGATGACTGTGATAGTGCGAACGCTGATTGTATTAACAACAACATGGATGGAGGATACAGTTGTATGTGTCATGTTGGTTTTACTTCAACTGATGGTGGAGTAACTTGTCAAGGTTAGTCTGTGTTACTTCATCATTTACTACAGTCACCAACTCATGAAGCTTTTAATTAATAAATAGATAATTATATCGCCTATTTCATATTGTAAATGTTGATATATAGACGAATTTCAAATTGACCCAGTCTGCGTACTTTTGCATTGAAACCGAGGCTCTCTGTGTCAAGTCACAACACCGATGCGAGGTAGACAATAGAACGACTCATGCTCCCATTATACAGCACACGCATCAACACCGAGAGCCTCGTTATCAAACCCGGAAGTGTGCAGATCAACGTTGATTTCGTCATCTTGGGATTTGTCTATTGATCATGAAAATCTGTATACGTTTTGGTGTAGTAATGATTATACTACCGTACAATTTATTTTCAAATGCAAACAATAATACAAAATCTTAAAATGTATACAATGTAATTTGTTTTTAAATCCTGATATCCAAACCAACAAGAGAGCAATGCAGCCCCTAATCACGTTGAGACAGTGTTCCCCAGTAGCTATGTAGATCCGTCATACTTATGACATTTTGTTAACTTTAAAGTAAACTCTTTTTACAGATATTGATGAATGTACCGATATGACACATAATTGTCACATGAATGCAAACTGCGCCAACACAAGTGGCAGTTTTACCTGTAGATGCAAGCCTGGCTATTCAGGAGATGGAGTCGTCAATTGTCAAGGTATTCTAACGTTTAATTTAGAAGCCCATGCTTACAAGCTTTGCTTCTTAATGGGTCCCTCCATGGTAATACTCCTCTTCATATACAGGTGTTTAAGAATCTCATAATTATTTTTCTATTATTATTTTACTTTTTTTATGAATTTTATTCCAGTTACCTTATTATGCAGAAATAAAAATTCCCTATCAGTGTTCTGTTGCCAATATTTAGAAATACAAATGTAATGTAATAGAGAGAGCAAGTTAACTAAATGAGCATATTCACTAGAGGACGTCCATCTATACGTGCCATCAGGCTGTACGAAATAGCGAAAACTATGGGCCATTCATCTTTAAACAAAAATATATACTTTGTTATGATATTTCACTCAATTCACTGGCAATTCTTAGAGATATTTTAGATATTTCAGAAAATGATTGATATCAGAGGCATTTTAAATAGTACTAAGGTGAGATTATTTGACCAGCGGTAAATTTAGATTAAAGTTTAAATGGTTAAAAGGGAAAAGCTTTTGCTGTGTAAAGTACTTCAATTGGGTTTTATTCCCTCCCCTTTGCCCTAGACTCATAGACTATACATTTTCAACAGTAGAGAGCTACAATGCGTATGGAGTGGATAACCTCTAGTATGCAAATATTGTGGTAATGACATCACCAATACTGGATCTGCGCCAGGCTTTATAAAATGTCTAAAATTAGTTTCAGACAAATCTTTTTTTTCTTCAAATTAGGCTTATATCGATTAATGCTATTACACCCAGCAGACTGCTGTGGTGGTATTCAGTATTCAGTGCATGTGATTATACTTTTATATCATACACATAACAACATCCTTCTGTATTCATCTCTTTCATCTTCAACAGAATGTGTACAGGATAAGTATGGTTTAGGATGTGCAGAGGACTGTACGTGTGTAGCACCAGTACCTGGAGGAAATGATGTCATGTGTAATAACACTGACGGTGAATGCACCTGCTTATTAGAATTCACTGGAAAGGTTTGCGATAAAGGTACATGTATGTTATTTTTACTTAGGCATACCTTCTAGTAAATGTGAACTCGGTAAAGTGTTTTTGTATTTTCATTTAAATACCGTCCCTCATGATTGCATTCTTACGATGTTTTGAACATTGGCCGTTTGTATGGATGTTGAGATTCCATTCAAAAATTACCCTTTCTCCTTAATCACATCTACCTGGCCTTGGATCATCTAAATTAGAAACAAATTAAAAAGTGAATGATACTTCTCCTTTATCCGTGTAAAAAATCTAAATTTAATTATTATTTTTTGGACACTATGCAGTTGATTGATGTGACTCTTTTATCATATTATGGATTTTATTTATTGGAAATTTATTTGGTTTAGCATAATATGGACCAAAAAAAAGTCATGATTCGCAGGATTAAGTTATTATGAATTGTATTGGCAAGTACATATGATTTCATTTTTTTAATTGACTGCGTATATATTAAGAAAGTTGTTTTTACGACACAATGTTACAACATCGACATTTTGTGATCCATTTCAGTTTGTTTATCTTTTGAGTGTTTCATGTGTTTTGATTTAGATGATCTTAGCGTCACTTTAACAGCGAGTACAGACCTAGTCTTGGATACAGCGGCAAAAGATGATGTAACATTGATGTGTGCAGTTAGTCTTCATTCAAGAGATCTTCAGCTACCGGTTACAATCACTTTTCTCAATGGTACAACAATTGTGGATAGCATCAAGCCTAATGAAGGAATGTATGAGATTACATTGTATGACATAAGTCCAGAGAACAGCGCTACATACAGATGCAGTGCATCTACAGTGATTGACGGATCACTTGTGACAAGATATGACGATTTTTACTTGGATGTTCTTGGTTAGTAAAACATCTCAGTGTATTATGTTTTAATTTAACTTCATCTACTTCCGCTGTTATAGTTTTCCACCAAAAAATGACAAAGCTTCCTTAAAATTTAGAATGCAATATGAATAATGAGAGGCAAACACTCTTTTAGAATCAAAATATAAACTCATTGACCTCTTGACCTCTTTATTGTAGTTTATACCTCAGGGTATTCTCAAAAGGCATCAATTATTACAGTTTGACTGATGGTGCTAACAAATATTTCTGACTGAGGTTTAAAGGTCCTATGAAATAGGTGTTTTTTTCATTGTATACAATAAAGTATGCCTACTGGAACATATATTTGTCATTTGTAAAATGTTTCCCCTCACGTTTATACCATACAAATATTAATTTTTAAATTTAAGGGGTGCTTTTCGACACGCCCATACCCCTCATTAACATAAAATTCGTGACGTACACTGAGGAGGCAATTCCCGATCCGCGATCCACAGCACTTGCAGACAGACGAGCAGACATGCTTTGAACGGGGCCTTCACAGCCAGTTCGGTATAGCTTATAAGGACATGCTGCTACCAGATATTCCCGGTAAGTAAGAAGGCTGTGAAGGCTCCAACGAAGAAGAGAGGTGTTTTTTAAGGCAAGAAAGACTCAGGGTACCAGTAAGTGGCCATTTAGTAATACTCCCATGCATAACCTACTTCCGTGCAAAACAACATGGTCACACCATGCTCACCGTTTCAGTGTTCACGGCATGAAAACATGCCGTGATTTTCCGCATTCATAAAAACATCGTGTCTGATTTTTATATTCTGGCAACACAAACATAACAACATCAAACCTTTCTCATTATGACTCAAGTCACTCCACTGTTTCTGTTATTTCGTAAAATAACACCGTAATGTTAGCATTGCCTTCGGTGTGTGTTCCGACCGCATGATGGGGGCTTGCGCTGCGTTTCGCGGATAACTCTCCTCTCTTTCGGACATGTTTTTCGCGTGTTGCTGCTAGCTTTTCGTAGAGTAATTCTCCCGTGCTTCTGGCCTAAAATGCGTCTGTGTGTGCATGACAACGCTAAGCGTGCATTGCACCGTGACGGGGACAACTCAACCCTCTATAATTATTAGACTGTTATCCGATCAAAGTCTGGCACCAAACCATACCGCCTAGCTCCGCGAGTGTAAAATTATCTGCCTTTGTGTACGTCACGAACGTTTCGTTAAAACTTCGAAAATTCGGGGGGTCAATTTTTTATTCTTAAATAAACAATTAATAATCCACTCGACTGGTTGATCTAGTTATACAAATATTTTTGGGGCGAAATGTTTCTGGGCCAATTTTTTCCCCAAATAATTACGATGCCCCTCCCTTGACAAATTTTCTTGCTACGTGCCTGATTATATTTTGTTGTTTTTAAACGAGTAAGCGTATTAAAATTGGATCTTCTCAAGACATCTTTCTAATTAGTTAACAAAACCGTTGCGTGAAGTTTGACTGGTACGTCATTTGTTCTATTATTAGATGAGGCACAGGCTGATAATACTATAACTATAGTTATCATCACCGTGTTAAGCACGTTACTGATTGTTGTAGCTGCTGCTTTTATTATTAATGCGGTGAGGTCAAAGGTTAAGTGTCAAACTCGGAATACTCGGGCCTTCGGATCAGCAGTGGAAATGGTAAGCACTCATTGTTACTTAAAATCTTGAAATACACTTATAAAATACAAACTTGATAGGCCAGAAATTGATGTGCATTTGATACACCTTCACCTTTAGCTCAAATATGGACTCCGTCACGGTCTCTATATACACTGAAGTACACGAAGGTGACAGTCCAACCTGGGCTATACTTCACCTTCAAACATAGCGGTGTTCAAATGACACTATAGTGTCAATGTAATCTTTCACGGTGTTAAGTTATATTGGGTAAGTTTCCCACATGAATACCAGTGGTGTAGTTTTTAACACCCAAGTTTTATGTGGTGCTACTTACCTTCAGCAATGTTGGTATTCATTTGATAAATGGACCATTCACTTATTGTCAATGCCATGTGAGTAAACATTAATTAATATCAGCATACACAAACCAATCATAAGGCCAATCAAAATGTGTAACATTATATAGGGAAAGAGACACCAGATTAACTGATGTTGTTTATGATGTATGCATAGATGGAATACACACAGACGTCTATTTCTATATAATTATGGGCCTATCAATTATTATTCCAATAAATAATGTTGATTAAATAATGAATATAAATTAACCCTGCTACAATCTTAACCCTCATCATGCAGTGGGTCCATGGTATATTGGACATCCTTATTTCCAGCTCAATGCACATGTATGCTCAGGGGCTCATGTTTACAAGCTCTGGTTCTCATGATCAATGGGTCCATGAACCTTGTTCAAAACCTGCTGGCACACCATCGCAACCAAATACAATGTTGAGTTAAAATCCGATTTTCCTTAAAATAATTTCATCATTATCCTCATCCTCGTTTAGACTACTCCGGTCCATCGCCCTGGTCGATCATGTCCACGCTGAATCACTCTCTCAAGATGTACTTGAGCTGTTATATTTGATCCATAAGATAAACATAAGGGCCTGTACAAAAGCGTTCCTCAATTAATCCCCCCTGAAAATCCTAAATACGCCGCTGGACATGTGGTGGTCAGTAGACTTTTGCAGCCATAATAATTGTTTTTCTTCCATAAAAATCCATGTGACCAAACCGAGGCTGGAAGGGAAAATAGTCAGGTACCTTGTATGCACTGCGGATTAGCCCTGTATGATTGTACTTGCATACAGGGAATCTGACAAAGAAGTCTGCTGCGTGATAAAGGTCATAATGTTCCGATTTAAACAAATTTCCGTTAAAATAACACCGCCTCAAAACACGGGCGATACATCTTTAACCAGACTATCATGTGTTGTTTTCACAGACTCCTACTGTGGACCCTGCTCTTACTGACTATGACGATACGATTACTGGATCAGAAGATATAACAGCCATCGTTTGTGAAAATACCAGGGATACTCAGGCAGTCGTGTCAGAAGTGGAAATGGTAAATATGTTTAATTATTTACTTAAAAGTCACCCGATATATTCCTAATTAAAACTAGATAAGAGAAAGTTTGTCAATTGATGTTTGATACTCCCTCCTCTAGCAAAAACGTAAACGTAAAAATTACACTAGCTGCGTAATTATTGTGTTCTTTTATGGTGTTCATAGTGGGTGAGTTACCTACTATGAACACCACTGGTGTAGTTATAACAGCTTCGTTTTCCGCGGTGTTACTCATCTTTAGCAACTTTCATTTTAAAAACAGTTGTTCTCTATATAGTTTTCAACGCTGAGTCAGCAAAGAGCAAATATTTATGTTTCGACGTTCACAAGCCGAAAAATAAGCCCGCTCAAAGTTTGCATCATATCTACATATAATCTGCAAACAAACGTCTATTGCTTTCCATGAAATATATGATTGTGACCCTTTCACGGATCTATTTAGTTAGAAATGCTCATAAAACAGTGCTTTTTTCAGGCCTAACCTAGCTTACAGTGATGATCAAAATGAAAACATTGAAGAGTCTCCTTTTTTATTAAATGTCCTGTGACCTTAACCAGACCATCTAACCCTAGTGCCAAACAACTGCTAACTATTCCTCTAACAGCCCCGGGGGTTAGACCAGACATGGGGTCTCTATTAGATCTGTATCATGATGCAGCCATCTTGTCTTTCTTCCATACATGTGACCAAACCGAGACTGGAAGGAAAAATAGTCTGGTACCTTGTACGGATTGGGATTAGCTCTATTAATTAACGAAGTTGCATACAGAGAATCTGACAAAGACGTCCAGTATGGATTTCGACACTCCCGATCTACTGGTGACTTTTTGTCTATGATCACTGAGAACCTGAATAGACCATTAGATCTACGTGGCGAAGCTAGGCTTGTTTCTCTTGATATATCTCAGGCCTTTGATAGAGTTTGGCACAGGGGTCTCATCCATAAACTCAAGTCTTATGGCATTTCTGGTCAACTACTCAATTTAATTTCAAGTTTCCTCAGCAAACGGAAATTCTTCGTTGTTCATGAGGGACAGTCTTCTTCAGTCCACAGCGTCAATGCAGGTGTTCCGCAAGGATCTGTGTTGGGACCGACTTTGTTCTTGCTGTATATCAACGATCTGCCTGATTATGTCTCATCACAGATTGCCATTTATGCAGTCGACACAATCCTGTATACCACGTACCATGGCCATCGGTCTTCCACTCATCGAGTCCAAGCTAGTAATGTTCTCAACCATGATCTAATGAATATATCTACTTGGGGGAACGACTGGCTTGTCACATTCAATGAAAAGAAAACACATTTGTTATCCTTGTCCAGATCTAAATCATCTAATCGACCAGCCTTGTTTATGAATTCTACAACGTTACAGGAAGTCGGTGACATCCGGTTACTTGGTCTCGATATTACCAATAAACTATCCTGGGACAAGTACATCTGTGGAATTGCCAAAAGAGCCTCTCAGCGCATAGGTTGTCTGTACCGTGCTCGGAAATGTCTTCCCCCCTCTGCCATTCTGTACCTTTACAAAACTACATTTCGCCCTGTTATGGAGTACTGTTGTCACATCTGGTCTGGTGCTCCAGCTTGTCACCTATTCCTGCTAGACAAAATACAGCGGCGTGTTGTTAACCTGGTAGGCCATGAACTGGCAGCTTCATTGGAACCCCTTATTCATCGTCGCAATGTATCCTCACTTTGTCTCTTCTATAGATACTATCATGGAATGTGCTCCAACGGTCTTTCGTCGGTCGTCCCTCCAAACCGTCCTTTTGGTCGCACTACTCGCTTCTCAGTCCATTCACATCCTCATACAGTCACAGTTCCCAAATGCAATTCTAAGATGTATTCAACAAGTTTCTTCCCACGTACTGCTTCACTTTGGAATTCCCTTCCTTCATCTTGTTTCCCTGTTGCATACAATCCATATAAGTTCAAGCGTAATGCCAACAGGTTTCTCTTAACTTGACTAATTTTCTTGTTAGCCCTCACTTTGAGTGGCCTTTTGGCCTTGTGATGGGCGACTTACATATAAAAAAAATTATAAAAAAATTCTGCAGCGTGATAAAGGACGTAACGTTACGGATTTAAAGCATAACAAAATATTTCCGTTAAAATAACACCGCCTCAAAACACGGGCGATACATCTTTAACCAGACTATCATGTTTTGCTTTCACAGACTTCCATGGACCCTGCTCTTACTGACTATGAAGATATCAAGGATACTCAGGCAGTTGTGTCAGGAGTGGAAATAGTAAATATATTTTATTTTCTATTTAAATGTCACCCGATATAGTCCTAATTAAAACTAGATAAGAGAAAGTTTTTCAATTGATATTTGATACTCCCTCCTCCAGCAAAAACATAAACTTAAAATTACACCAGCTACGAAATTATTTTGTTCTTTTATGGTGCTCATGGTTGGTGAGTTACCCACTATGAACACCACTGGTGTCAGTTATAACACCTCCGTTTTCTGCGGTGGTACTTATCTGTAGCAACTTTCATTTTAAAAACAGCTGTTCTCTGTATAGTTTTCAACGCTGAGTCAGCAAAGAGTATTTATGTTTACAACAGTCACAAGCCAACAATAAGCCCACTCAAAGTTTGCATCATATCTGCAATATAATCTGCAAACAAACATCTATTGCTTTCCATAAAATATATGATTGTGAGCCTTTCACAGATCTATATGTATAGTTGAAATGCTCCATTAACAGTGCTTATTTCAGGCCTAATCTAGCTTACAGTGATGATCAAAATGAAAACAGAAGAGTCTCCTTTTTGTACAGTACGGTATCTTTAATGAATGTCCTGTGACCTTATTAACCAGCCCATCTAACCCTAGTGCCAAACAACTGCTAACTATACCTCTAACAGCCCCGGGGTTAGACCAGACATGGGGCTCTATTAAATCTGTATCATGATGCAGCTATCTTCTCTTTCTTCCATACATGTGACCAAACCGAGGCTGGAAGGAAAAATAGTATGATACCTTGTACGGATTGGGATTAGCTCTATTATCGTAGTTGCATACAGAGAATCTGACAAAGATGGCTGCAGCGTGATAAAGGTCGTAACGTTACGGATTTAAAGCATAACATAATTTCCGTTAAAATAACACCGCCTCAAAACACGGGCGATACATCTTTAACCAGACTATCATGTTTTGTTTTCACAGACTCCTACCGTGGACCCTGCTCTTACTGACTATGACGATACGATTACTGGATCAGAAGATATAACAGCCATCGTATATGAAGATGTCGGCCTTCCATCTTGGGCTGTCCGATGGGAAATTCTCTGGAGAAATCTTGTCGTTGATGATAAGGTCCTTGGCAGGGGCAACTTTGGCGAAGTGAAGTCAGGGACAGTGAACGTAAGCGGGCATAAGACCAAGTCTGCTGTCAAGATACTGAAAGGTATACAGAAATGAGTACCATCATAGATGATAGGCATACTCCATTTATCAGCATAAGTGAAGATGATCAATTAAGAATGTTTGCAAAAGAGTACACAGCATATAAGACTAATAAGGAATTAATGAGCACAATTTTCCCACACTCCCCAGCCACCATTCTGAAATATATGTTTATGATTTCACCTTTCCCGAAACATCGTGAAGTCTCTGTTTAAATACAATATCAAAGTGTTTTTAAAACTGTTTTATGTTGGTTTGTGAACCTTAACGTTTCAGGATGTGATCAACTTTGAGATAAGTGTAAGAAAATACAGTGATCTGTGTAAACCTTTGTACCAGCCTGCATGGCCAGTCTCTCAAAATGCGTGAAAGTTTTGCCAGTGTTTTTTGGGGTTATTTTGTTGTTCTTAGGTCACGTCTCACCGAATGACAGGGAGGATTTTATGGAGGAGTTCCACACCATGACCTCTATTGGTTACCATCCCAATATCGTCTCACTGTTGGGTGCCTGTCAACATGAAGGTATGAAAATAGTTGACGTTTCTTATTTCATGTTTCAATTCCACTGACAATTACATTCAAATTTGACATTACAATACGTATCATCAAATAGTAATTACAATCAATGAAATGTCTAGCGAAATCAATCGTCAAATTTACCAAAATAGTTTTACTGAAAGAACTATATGCCTGAATCATTTATGGCACAATGACTAGATTACAGTCACAAAATCTTGCCCGTGGTAATGTCTGTGAATTATTTAAGTAGAACTTCGTACGAGGTAATTGTTTTGTATAAACAATGAACCAGAGCTCAGTCAGTCTGTCTGTCTGTCCGTGATGTATGGAAAGCAAAATGTTACTGCATTCAAAATTGAATTTATTTAGACTTTAAGAACTTCCTGATGCGGTGAATAAAATTACATATTGTATAATTTGTATGGTATTTGAATGTTTCTTTGTAAAGAGGTTCTGTACGTCGCTTTGGAATATCTTCCCAATGGCGACCTGCGTAGCTACCTGCGGACGGCTCGCCAAGAGTCAGACTCCGGTGAATCTTTGTCATCAGAGCAGCTCGTGGAATTTGCTCTTGACGTTGCCAAGGGAATGGAACACCTTGCCACATCAGCAGTATGTCAAAGCCAAATTGTTTGCCCAGATGTGGAATGTAAGGTGGCCCAACAATACAAAAATGGATATTGATATGTTAAAACAAAGGAGAGTATTTGCAACTTTTCTCAGACACAAACTCTGTCTATAACAGGTTATACATACTTCTTTATCTATACAGTATAAGGTCTACTCATCAGAGAATTGTTAACGTCACAAGCGTTGCTTCTTTCTCCTGAGGACCTATAGGGTCATCACTACAGGCGGTCACAATCATGCTCCCTCTGGTGTTGCGGGACAATATTTTTAACAAAAAATGCCACATAGATGTCATAGGCGTAGCATAGCCAGACGAAACTAATGAGCTCCCGAAAAAGATTTAAATTACTAACATTTTTGATTCATTTGTAAATTTATTGCAGAGTTCTTTCTCTTATATACTTTCCCTTACATACTAGTAGCAGCTGTAGTTCCCTGCTATAAGTTTATGCCTATCTATGATCAGATGGATCATTTCAATAAAGAAAAAATAACTGAAATCGCTACACCAAGTGACCACCTTGATTTAATATTCATTGAAATGAAATCAATGCACATGTCCAGTGAAGACTGGTTACTTTAACCCTGTGACCCTTTCAGATGGAAATTTCAGAAAACCAGCTATTAAGGCCAAAACAGTTTCCGAATTCTGGTCTCTAAGCGCGTCGCTTTTTTTTTTTTTTTTTTTTTTTTTTTTTTTTACTATGTCCAGTTGCATCCAAAATTGCTGGATCGATTGGAATTCTGCCGCGCTGTGTTTTAAAATGACCTTTTCACATAGGGGTATGAACGGTAGCCCAATTTGTGTGCCCTCCATTTACTGTGTACAGGAAATTTGGTCTGGTTCCAATAACCGCATATACTTGTATCACGAATTTCGCTGGTTGGCAAAAAAAATAAATAAAATAAAATAAAAATTATGAAGCCGACCCACGACCAGACACCGGAGATATTTTTGTTTGGTCTAATGGTATATCAGTGTGAAATATGAAGGTTTATTTAATCATATTTTTAAATAGCTTGGTCGTACAATTTTTTCCTCAGAATATGTTTTGTATATCTATCTGAAGTTGGTATTGTTCTGAGACGTAGGTTTAATGGATTTATTTTTGATGGATGTCATTAATATTTGATCAGGTGATTCACCGAGACATAGCTGCAAGAAACATCCTGCTTGGAAAAGGATTGGTTGCCAAAGTTTCGGATTTTGGACTTTCCCGTGAGGGGGATAGGTATACCCAGACATCAATGGTAATCGTTTTATATAATTATAAACAAAATTAACAAAATTAAAATTGCCCATGGCTTTATAATATTTAAAGGAATTAAATGATAATCTCAACTTAAAAAGAACATTTCTTTGTTTTTATGTTTCATTTTATCCAAAATGTAAAACTTTATTCTGTCTGTATCAGTAAAAAAAGATCGTCTGATCAGAAAACATTTATATGTTATGCAAGCGATCATCACTAAAATGGCTGCAAAGTTATTGAGGTCAACACCATTGTGGCTTATTATAAAGAAATATTATATTTCCAAATGGTGTATTAGTTATTCACCATGAATGTATAAGAACCAAACTTTTGATGACATTTGCTGTGCATTATTTGTTCAGAGACGTGTTCCAACTCGCTGGCTGTCTATTGAGTCTTTGATGCATCAGACGTACACTACTCAGAGTGATGTGTAAGTTGAACATTGAGGGCAGTATATTCTATAACATTCAAAATATAACAACTTGCTTCTGCGTCAACCTTCACGTCCACCAGCTTAAAACAACATTACAAGCTGTCTACATACAAAACATACGCAGGCAATATGTTAAATATATAGTTGTACATTATTTTAAGTACAGACATTATACAGATTGTATTTTATACTTTAAGCCTTGTAATAATTATGTTATGTAATGCAACACTTTGTAATCTTTTAACTTAATTTGAATATATACATGACATTTGATGGATCAGGGTGGGATCCTGGGTGGAGAAAAAGAGGAGGTAGTGGTCCCCTGCCCCCACCCTGGATATGGTATGGAGGCTTCATCCATCCTTCCTCGATGATTCATCTTGATAAACATTCAGATTTCCCCTTTTTTCCTAAAATATTGCTTTCAGGTGGTCGTTTGGTATTCTCTTGTGGGAAATTGCCACTCTTGGTAAGATAATCTGATGTTTTCTTCTTGTTCTTTATGTAAATTGTATTTAGAAAATCAATTGTTCATGCAATCCTAGTCCTTTAAATGTTAGTGCCCAACTTGTTCATTCACATTTACACACACACACGAACATTATGAGCATAATCATATTATATAGTTATGCGATGCGATGGAACATGGAAGAACAACCTTTGCTCTAGAAAGACAGAGCGCAGAATATATTGCCTGCGAAAAATATTTGTTCAAAACCGGCCACTGCACATGTCCTGTGTTTCACAATTGAATCCACTATCTGAACGAAATGTTGACTGCATTGCTTTTTGCTACAAAGTATGCATCTGCGCTCTTGAAATTACTTTGAAATAGTTACACAATAATCTGCTATAGGGCCTATACAATCTACGAAATACTTTTACTGACAAATAATGCCAATAATATCTTATAAACGCACCTTTGCTTTATGATAAAAGAGAATGATGGACACTATAGAGTCAGTATAATATGGACAATTAATGAAACCCTCTTGTCCATCCAAGTTATTAAGTATTTAACATATTTTGTGTAATGGTAAAGGGGGCACTCCCTATCCAACCATCAGGACCAAATCATTGGCTGTGGAACTGATGAAGGGATACCGCATGCCCAAACCAACCAACTGCGACAAAGAAATGTAAGATGTACAAGTTTTACAGTGCTATACAATTCACTCTAGATAGGTGACATTTACATAAATGATGGGGAATGTTTTTTGTATTATTATATGAATTATTTGTTAATAAATAACTGTTGTGCAAAATATGCATGAAATGTACGACTGTCCTAAAAATGAGATCAATTATCACAAGTAAATATTCTTTAATTTTTATTTTTTATTTTTTATGAATTTTTTATGTAATATAATTTGATATTATGGCAATATTAAGTTGCGCACAGAATGGACCATTGCTTAATGCATTAATATGACAAATATATAACAGATCCGATAATACAAACATCAATAATGTATCGCCTGTGACCATTACCAAAACTTTAACCTGCGGTAACGACCGCACGACAAACATTTATTCCCTTAGTAAAATGTATTACAATGACAATGTGTGAGATTGTTTTATGTGTAAATTGTTATTTAAGGAGTATTATTGTTCAGTATCTCACCTTGAATGTTTTTCTCATATCTAGTTACGACTTGATGGTCCGGTGCTGGTACCAAGATCCAACCATCAGACCATCCTTCTCAGACTTGGTTATAATCCTGCGTCATATGAATGACAGACAAATAGAACATGTGAGTTTTAATCTTTATTTTACATACTTCAAATAAGCTAGTCTTACTAAGTGTAGCTTTTATGTCAGAAAGAGTCTTTGTAAAAACAATGTCTGCTTCATAATACACGATTCTTATAAAGTGCACATATACTAGCAACTAGATCAAGGCGCCTTCCATTATTACTCCCTGCTCATCAGGCGCATAAATCATTCCTGAAACCATCTCAGCTCCCTGGGGAGTATACAGCTCAATTGATGCCATTTCGGCGCATAGGGCTAATCAAACACAACAACCAACTCTGCCCTCACAGGTACCTATTTAATCCTGGGTGGAGAGAAGCAATTATGGTAAAGTGTCTTGCTGAAGGACACAAGCACCATGGTCGCAGCCAGGATTCGACTCAGCCATCAGAACCCAAATCCTATGAACTAAACCGCTCGACCATGGCACAGTCTTATAAAGTCTTATAAAGCAAAGTCTTATAAAGCAAGTAGCTACCGGTGTACCTAATGATTCGTTGATTCTGCCCTAATTCTGCATGACTGTCTCGTACACATTTACTAATTTTCCTATGACGATTAGCAAATCGTCTTCTTAAAATTTCATCAGAAATGTCCTTGCGATTCAAACCTACAACTTACTCCTGGTTTGTTTTTGACCTTGTTTCATGAAAAGTATATTATATATTTAGGCACAACAAAAATATATGATGCATACAAATGTATGTATGTGATCGACCATCATTACAACATTTTCATTCACTAAAACTCTACCCATGCAGTCTTAAAATCTGCAAAACCATTGTGGGGTTTACATTTATGAATGGATGATAGAGCAAGTGTCAGCGCCAGTGGCACTGAACACGCACTTGTCAAAAGTAAAATTATAGATGTACACTTGCGTGTGACTCAATGGAACGTAATCCAGTCTGTAATGTTATCCAGCCCATAATGTAAAACCGTCATACAGTATTATCAAAAGTCTATTACCTATAGATTTCTGGTTTTATGTATTGCAATATTTATTTGTATTTTCTTTACAGACATACATGGCCTTCGATCGACCGCATTATGAGAATTTTAGTGTCATTCGACCGGAACTTGATGACAATTGAGCAACTTGTCATTTCGGTCAGATGGACCCTTGGATACGTGATAAGAGTAGAGAGACGATGGAGATTAATTAGCTAAAATAATTAAGTAGATATAGGTAATGTTGGTAAAACTGCTTCTATGAGTATGCTTACTTTCTTGGAATCAAGATATACATTAAAAAGAAGGTACAGCATTGGAATCAAGATATACATTAAAAAGAAGGTACAGCATTGGTATTGTTAGCAAACTGCTTCTATGAGTATGCTTACTCTCTTTGAATCAAGATATACATTGAAGGGAAGATACAACATTTGTAATGTTGGCAAAACTGCTTCTATGAGTATGTTTACTTTCTTTTAATCAAGATATACATTTTAACAATCAGTCTTGGAAAGTTTTAGTTCAATGCAGAGTCTAAGTGATGAGAAAATTGTTAAAAAGCATTCAGCATTTTTACAGAAGACAATTTTTTGGGTGTGTGTTTTGTGATGGTACCTTTACCAACTTCACATCAAGTTTAGGTTTAGATAATAATTAAGTAATCAGGCAATTACCAATGTTGTACCTTTCCTTTAATAAATGGAACACTTTATACAGTGGTGCACTTCCAGCATGAATAGCAATCCCAATTGGGACATGCCACCAAAAATATGATCAGTAAAACCCCACCCTACTACCCACCCTAGTACCCACCCTAGTAACCACCCTAGTAACCACCCTAGTACCCTATATAGGCCCTATGCAGAATTATAAGTTGTAAAATGTACAACTAGTTACTAATATCGGTATAAAGCAGAACAAATTACAATATTAAGATTTACACTAACAGTACTATACTCAGTGAATATTATCATTTAGTTTATACTTAGAGACTTGTTAACGCTTAAAGGGACACCATCGTCACAATCAGTAGGGGCACGGAGTACATGCTAGTTTTGGATTAACTCAGTGACTGAAAAACAACATACCACATGATAAGGTCTTATTACCGTAAATATATAAATATTTTTGAATACGATGACTAGTAAGAGATAACAGTAACAATTACAGTACTATACTCAGATTGTTTAAAACATGAAAGCTTAATAATAATTATATTAATCAGAAAAAAATCGTAATACATGTATTGAGATGTTACAGTGTAAAGATTGTGGTGTGTTTAAGTTTTTAAATATAATTTGTTTACACACTTTATTATACGGAAACTACGCAGAAATTATTATTTTGTATTTTGCATTGTTCTTTGTGTGTAATGTTTATAAAAGTAATGTTAAGAAGTGGACACAACATAAGTTTTTAGTAAGGGGAAAAATCATGAGCACATTTCTCTCTGCAGACATTTATAACTACGGAGCACATCAGCGAATCAGAAAGACTACATGTTTTTTTTCTTTTCTTTTCATTACTTATTATTTATTATACAAATATATTTTTGAATACTTGATTTCTTATTTTTATTATCATTATTATTAATTTTGTTATTTTGTATTTTATTTTATTTTATTTATTTATTATTGTTTTTTTGGGGGGTAGGTTGACTGATTTGACGGTGGGGGCATCAGATTCAGACACCTGTACATAGGGCTAATGACAACAGAGCATATTTTTTGCAAATAATTAGGTCATGTCACCAAAAATAATGATCGGTAGGGCCCCCACCCTATTACCCTAGTACCCAGCATGTTACCCTAGTACCCAGCCTGTTACCCTATATATGCATATTATAAACTGTAAAATGTTACATTTAGCTGCTAATATCGATATGAAGCATAACAAATTATAATATTAAGATTTACACTAAGAGTACTATATACTCGGAGTATATTATCATTTAGTTTAAACTTTTAGATTTGTTAACGCTTAAATGGACACAATCGTCACGATCAACAGGGCATGGAATCGGAGTTCTAGTATTGGATTAACTCAGTGACTGAAAACAATACCCTACATAGGTCATATTACCGTTGATGCTGAATAAATAAACCAGTAATTTTCAGTCACTTTGTTCATCTTAAACTAGGACACCGATTCCATGCCCTGTTGAAAGTCTGCTCTGATCGTGACGATATTGTCTCTTTAAATAATAGAAAAATCGTAATATTAAGATGTTACAGTGATTGTAGGAAGGAACTACACGATAATTATACGTATAAATTATACGTATAAATGTATTATGGGTAACTACATACGTATAAATGTATTATTTTGTATCTTATGTACTTTGTGTGTTATGTTTTTTTAAATAATGTCGAGAAGTGGCCACATCATAATGAGGGGCAAAATCGTGAGCACATTTCAGATCAGCAGATCAAAAAGGCTGCATTTTTTTTGCGGGGGTGGTAGGCTGTCTGATTTGACGGGGGCATCGCACGTAGAAATAAACCATTATGATACAGGTTAAGAGACCTGCATATTGACAGCATAGTATATTATTGTAGATAATACCTATACTGAACAGCAAAAGAAACGCAAGTCCGAGGTCTTGTCAAGTTTTCAAACAGAAGACAAACCATTTTGATTCTAATCGCTCATTTAATGAAAAATGCTTTCAATTTGTGAGCTGAAAGTGACTGTTGAATGTGAAAATCTTGCAATGCAATTTCAACAGTCACTTTCAGCTCACAAATTGAAAGCATTTTTCATTAAATGGGTGATTAGAAACAAAATGGTTTGTCTTCTGTTTGAAAACTTGACAAGACCTCGGACTTGCGTTTCTTTTGCTATTCAGTATATATAGGGCTAAGCCTGACAGTAATTTATGTGTCATTTTAAGGCTTACTTGTCAGAGCAAAATCAAAATTGAGAAGACTTCTTGGTTTGATATACTAACAGTAACACTAATAGTACTATACACAGATTGTTTAAAACATGAAAACTTAATAATTATAATAATTATTAATAATAATTATATTAATCAGAAAAATGGTAATACATGTATGCAGATGTTTCAGTGTAAAGGTTGTGATTGTGTTTAATTTTTTTTAATATAATTTGTTTTCATACTTTATTATGTATACGGAAACTACATAGCCATAAATTTATTGTGTGTAATGTTTATAAAAGTAATGTTAAGAAGTAGACACACCATGATAAGAGGGAAATCATGAGCACATTTCTTTCCTCAGATATTTAAAACTACGGTGGCAGATCAGCGAATCAGAACGACTACATGTTTTCTTTTTCTTGTCATTACTTATTATTTTAAAAACATATTTTGAATACTTTTTAAACATTTTGTATTTATTATTATTTATTTTATTATTTTTGTATTTTGTACTTTGTATTTGGGGGGGGGGGGGGGGGCAGGTTGACTGATTTGACGGGGTGGTAGGGTTAAGCCATTATGACACGGATTTAGAGACCTGTATATGTCATGTTATTGTTAATTACTGGTCAAAGCAAAATCAAAAGACGACTTCTTTGTTTTATATACTAACAGTAACACTATAACAGTACTATACTCAGATTGGTTAAAACATGAAAACTTAATCATTATTATATTAATCAGAAAAAATCGTAATACATGTATGCAGATGTTACAGTGTAAAGATTGTGGTGTGATCAGTGGAGGAACTAGTAATTCTGTAAATATAAATTTGTTTACATTTTGTTATACGGAAACTACATACGCATAAATTTATTATTTTGTATTTTGCATTGTTCTTTGTGTGTAATGTTTATAAAAGTAATGTTAAGTGGACACAACATAACAAGGGAGAAATCATGAAATCCCCAGATATTTAAAACTACGTGACAGATCAGAGAATCAGAAAGGCTACATAGTTTTTCTTTTTTTAAATTATATTAAAATTATATTAATAATTATTATTATTATTATTATTTTAAAAACATATTTTTGAATACTTTATTTTTAAAATTTATTATTATTATTATTATTATTTATTTTATCACTTTGTATTTTGTAATTTTTTTGACTGATTTTACGGGCGGGGGTGTAGGGTTAAGCCATTATGACATGGATTCAGAGACCTGTATATGGGGTTAGTGACAGCAGAGTTATTATTTGCAGATAATAATATAGGAGCTAAGCACCCCCAATCCACCAATGGGAACTGACAGTCATTTATTTGCCATTTTATTGCTTACCGGTCAAAGCAAAATCAAATGAGGACTTCTTGGTTTAATATAATAAAAGTAACACTAACAGTGCTATACTCAGATAGTTTTAAAAATCGTAACACATGTATGGAGATGTTACAGTGTAAAGGTTGTGGTGTGATTGGAGGAGGAACTATACTAATTAATTTTTTTAATGTAATTTGTTTACACTTTATTATACGGAAACTACATACGCAGAAATGTATTACTTTGTATTTTGCATTGTTCTTTGTATGTAATGTTTAAAAATTATGTTAAGAAGTGGACACAACGTAGTAAGTGGGAAAAGAGATTTAACATTTAAAACTATGGGGGCAGATCAGAGAATCAGAAAGACTATATAGTTTCTTTCTTTTCTTTTCATTACTTATTATTATTTTTAAAACATTTTGAATACCTTTGGGGGTGGGGGCAGATTGACTGATTTGACGGGACATCGCACGGAACAATAAGCTAGTATGACATTGGATTCAGAGACCTGTATATGGGGCTAATGGTAGCAGAATATATTATTTGCAGATCAGGAACGTCCCCCAAATTTTGAGATATGGATATCAACTTAAAGAGACATTAATGGGCTTTCTGATGATGCCAAACATTAATTTTTGGTTCATTTCATTCCTGTGTTAAGATGTGATAAATTGATAATGTAATAACGCAGTCATGCACGTTTTGTGAACTTTGGAAGTCCATTACACGGAAACATACTCGGACAATCTTATGAACTTAAAACTTGAAGACTTCTTAAAATTGTAATACTAAGATTACATTGTAAAAGTTGTGGCGTTATTGTAGGAGGAACTATACACTTTATTTTTTAAACCAAAATTAAATACGGAAAACATTAACATTACGCATAAATGTCTTATTTGTTTTATCATTGTACTTTGTGTGAATATGTAATGTTTTAACAATCAAAGGGGCAGTATCTTCACGATCAACACAGGGCATGGAATCGGAATGCTAATTTTAAATTAACTCGGTGACTGTCATAATTCCCCACATGATTAAGGTCATATTACCGTTGCTGCTGCATAATGAGCCAGTAATTTTAAGTCACTGTGTTGATCTTAAACTAGGACATCGATTCTGTGTCCTGTCACGAAAGGATGCTTTGATTGTGACGATACTGCCCCTTTAATGTCGAGAACATAATGAGCAGCAAAATCGTTTAGCACAGTTCTCTCCAGACATTAACAACAATTAAATATCAGGATGTGAATAGCTGAATTGATATTATCGTCAAGATACATTGTGGAGTAATATATAACTTGTATCTTGGTAGAGATACAACTTTTTGTCCAGATTTGAAACACTGGTTTTTACTTTTTATTTTAAAGGGTAATTAAACCTTTAAATTAAAGACACATCATTAGTAAACATTGTTGTTTACTTGTTTCTTTGAAATTTATGACGACGGGCCATTGAACTAGATTTGATTGTCAAAATAATTGCCAATTTTAGGTAATGTTTCTGCTGAGTTTTTTCAAGTTGATTTTTTTTAAATTTGAATGAATGTGGAACACCTCTTAGTTAATTCGATATGACTTCCCATGAAATATATATCCTCTAAGAGGACCCCACTCAGTCACCATTCTGGTAGCCGTAGGTGGGTTTCGGCCTATTATGGTCTTTTTCAATTCAATTCAATTCAATTCAATAGTACATTTATTTCCATTTCTCAAGATACATTATAAATGGACATATTTGCAACATGTACAATACAGAGTATAATAGAAAAACAGAGAAAACAAGATGTAGACATAATAAGCGGAAGCTTGTCAATGTCAGGATGCCATGCCGTTTCACAAAAACAAATCTTCTGGGGGCATGTATAGGGGGGTTAACGCTCTCAAATGATTTTTTTGAGTATTTTTTCCTAGTTTCTTATAGGTTGGTACATATTTTGAGGGGGGCATCTAAAAGAATTTGGGTTAATACCCCGCCCCCACCCCCAGTTCCATGTACATGTAATAACCATGTACATTAAAAAATATATCAATTGTAAAAGAAAAACAAATTATTTCTTGATATTATTTAAATTGTATTTAGGCGTGTAGCAAGGGGACAGAGGGGTGGCTGCTCTCCATACCATTTTTGATTTGTTTGTAATAAAAAATTGAAACACTGCTGGGGGTGGTTGATCTAGTTATACAAATATTTTTGGGGCGAAATGTTTCTGGGCCACTTTTTTCAAAAAGAATTACGATGCCTCTCCCTTGACAAATTTTCTTGCTACGTGCCTGATTATATTTTGTTGTTTTTAAACTAGTAAGCGTATTAAATTTGTATTTTCTGAAGATATCTTTCTAATTAGTTAACAAAACCGTTGCCTAAAGTTTGACTGGTACGTCATTTGTTCTATTATTAGATGAGGCACAGGCTGATAATACTATAACTATAGTTATCATCACCGTGTTAAGCACGTTACTGATTGTTGTAGCTGCTGCTTTTATTATTAATGTGGTTAGGTCAAAGATTAAATGTCAAACTGGGAATACTCAGGCCTTCGGATCAGCAGTGGAAATGGTAAGCACTCATTGTACTTAAAATCTTGATATACACTTATAAAATACAAACTTGATAGGCCAGAAATTGATGTGCATTTGATACACCTTTACCTTTAGCCCAAATATGGACTCCGTCACGGTCTCTGTATACACTGAAGTACACGAAGGTGACAGTCCAACCTGGGCTATAGTACTTCACATTCAAACATGGCGGTGTTCAAATAACACTATAGTGTCAATGTAATCTTCCACGGTGTTAAGTTATATTGGGTAAGTTTCCCACATGAATACCAGTGGTGTATTTTTTAACACCTAAGTTGTCTGTGGTGATACTTACCTTCAGCAATGTTGGTATCATTTGATAAATGGACCAATTATTCACTACTTGTTGTCAATGACATGTGAGTAAACATTAATTAATATCAGCATACACTAAGGGGCTCATGTTTACAACTCTGGTTCTCAATGGGTCCATGAACCTTGTTTAAAACCTGCTGGCACACCCTCGCAACCAAATACAATGTTGAGTTAAAATCCGATTTTCCTTCAAATAGTTTCATCATTATCCTCATGCATCCTCGCTTTAATAGACTGCTCTGGGCCGTCGCGCTGGTCGACCATGTCCACGCTGAGTAACTATCTTAAGATGTAGTTGAGCTCTGCAGATCCCTGTACAAAAGCCTCACTCCCCCTCAAAAAACTCCCCCTCCCCTGAATATCCTAAATACGTCACTGGTGGTCAGTAGATTTTTGCAGTCATAATTGTTGTTCTTCCATACAAATTCATGTGACCAAACTGAGGCTGGAAGGGAAAATAGTCTGGTACCTTGTATGAAGTGAGGATTAGCCCTGTACTTACATACAGGGAATCTGACAAAGATGGCTGCAGCGCAAAAACGTTTTTTAACATGCACTATCATGTTTTGCTTTCACAGACTCCTACCGTGGACCCTGCTCCTACCGTGGACCCTGCTCCTACCGACTATGAAGTTACGATTACTGGATCAAAATATTTAACAGCCATTGTATATGAAGATGTTGGCCTTCCATCTTGAGCTGTCCGATGGGAAATTCTCTGGAGCAATCTTGTCGTTGATGATAAGATACTTGGCAGAGGAAACTTTGGCGAAGTGAGGTCAGGGACAGTGAACGTAAGCGGGCATAAGACCAAGGCTGCTATCAAGATACTGAAAGGTATGATACGAAAATGAGGTGTAGGCCTACTCCCTTTATCATTATATGAGATGATGGTCATTTAAGAATGGCTGCAGAAGAGTACAACATAAGACTAATAAGAAATTAATGAGCCCAAAAATTCTAAAATATATCAGAAATATGTTTATCCCTTTCAGTACCAAGACCAATTTTTCAATTATGCCTTGTGTACCACACTCATTTCTTTGCATGTCTACTTGGTTACCACAGGACTTTTGGCAAGTTTCATTGTATAGCGCCCTCACATGTTGATACAATGCAAGGCAATTTCTCTATATGTTAACATAGGTGTCATAATGAATTACTCTCAGAGCCATGAAATCAACTTTATAATAAAAGACCAATTATGTTGACCTACATTAAAATGGCAAAACACTGTTATTGGGGTTTATTAAGTATTATGTGACTTATACAAAAGGAAACTGACTGTACAATTGTTTTAATCTATTTTGTTTGAGCAAAAAAGACTGAACGGGGACTTGAACCCATTCTTGAACCCTTCCAGCCCCCCCCCCTCCCCCCGTGCATCACATCAACATTGAAGCGGGGGGGGGGGGAGGGTGGAATTAAAATGAAATTGCATGTATACAATCAAAAGTAGTTGGGCACAGACAGATCATTGGGTATGAAAATTCTCAAAACAGGGAACAACACACATTGGCTTATTACTCTGTTTACAGATCATACGCGTTTGTGTTCTCTTTGCCCTAGTACTGCAAACAACACAGTCACGTTTTTTGCTGGAGACATTTTTTCCAGGATAGTGTTGACATGAAAAGGGCCTGGAACCACATGGAATTTGGCTTGCATGCTGTACGGGGTTGTACTTCCAGGTGGATAAAAGTCCTTCGATGACCTTTACCCTAAAATCCAAATTGGAAAGGTGATGGTTTGTAGGTATGGTGTTGTATACCACAGTAGCATTCAGAAAACAGATGTCAAGAATGTTTACGAATACTCTTTTCCACCATTTCATTGTTCTGTGCGGATGAGAGTAATACTTCACAATTTGTGCTGCCAGATCAGTTCCTCCCATGTATTTATTGTAATCGCAAACTACAGAAGGTTTTTTAATCTCGCGATGTCCGGTTAAACTGTTTTTACTACGAATCTGCTTAGTGGTGACACTGCAATTCCCGTAATTTGTCAAGAGAGTTACACGCTTTGTGTCTTGCCAGACGACGCAAAGTTGGCCTGCCTTTGTATAAAACCGGGGGTCTTCTGTTTTTTTCATTGGGAACTTTTTGGGATGAGCAAAGTCAGGAATTCCTTGTGTGGTGTAGCGCACAGTTCCACAAACTCCAAATCCTAGCTGTGATAACTTGGAGACCAGAGCTGGGCTATTATACCAATTATCCATGAAAATGACATGACCATTGTGTTCCAGTCCTTTCACTAGATCCAAGACAACCTGGCCTGGTGCATGAAGAACGGATGGATGGTGTGTTGCCATGGTTGCAGCCAACGGCGCACCCAAGGGGGGGGGGGGGCTTGGGGGGCTTGAGCCCCCCAAAGAGGGTCCCCGAAAAAAAAAAGGCCGGGAAAAAGGGGAAAAGGAGAGAGAGAGAGAGGGGGGGGGGGTGGAAGTTGCAAATGTGTTTTTCCCCCCCGGCCCGGCGGCAAGGTGGATTTCTTTTCATCTTATGCCACTCGCATTTTGTTCTTTCTGCCAAAATTATTTAAATTTTATTATGATGCCTCATGAAATCTCACTATAATCGTTTAAACTTGCAACAATAACATTTATCATTTGCAAGTTGAAACCAACGTGGCAATTTGTCCGGGCTAAAATATATTTTACGTGGTTCCGGCATTTTTCAATTAAGTGTTTTCTCTTTTGAAGGGGAATGCCGGATAAGTGTAAGGAAAAAGTAATTACAAAATACATACATGCCCAGGTTAGGGTTTTATTTTTTAGCAGTAATATGATATAAAATATGTGACACCGTTTTAGGATCTGGGTTTGCCGCCCACTTGTTCACGGAATTTGCCGTCCATCAATTGCCGTCCATTGATGGAAAGTATAGGTAGCACCGCCCCGGAATGATCTCTTGACCAACGTCCGCACTCCGCTAATATTTAAAGCATAAAATTTTGACGACAATATATGTACACTCAAGTTCATTTTCATCAAGAGAGAGCAGTAAAAAATCGCAATCAAGACTCCAGAGATTGGCTTCATCGGTAAGTATAATAAATTGGAAGTACAGTGAGAGGCGAGTTTGATATGTGGTGTGCGCTGTGGAAAAATGCTGTCGGTAATGTACCATCTACACCTACAGAGACTCTGACTTCAGTGACAGGATTGGCGGACCTGTACCCGAATATACACGCACTTATCACGATATTTGCAGTCATCCCTGCTACCTCAGCTACTGCAGAACGCACCTTCAGTACCCTTCGTCGCCTTAAATCCTACTTGAGGTCAACCATGGGCAACCAGCGTCTGACAGGCCTTGCTCTGATGTCTATACACAGAGCAATAGATGTGGACATCGATGACGTCATCAATCGAATGGCACTAAAACGTCGTAGATTGGACTTTTCAATTTAATACTGCCTCACTATACAATTATTGCCATTGCCTCACTATAGATTTATTAAGTAAAGTGTACATCTGTCAAAAACAAATCCATGTCTCTACTGGGACAATTTTATAGGGTTAAACATTGCTCTCTATTATACTAACGGCAACGTGGTCAAGTGGACAAGATTGGACTTTTTAATTTAATATTGCCTCACTATATAATTATATTGCCATTGCCTCACTATAGATTTGTTAAGTAGAGTGTACATCTGCCAAAAATATATGTCTCTACTGGGACAATTTTATAGGGGTTAAACATTGCTCTCTTTTATACTAACGGCACCGTGGTCAAGTGGTTAGACTGCCCGTCTTGCAATCACAAGGTTGTGAGTTCGGAATCCCTGGCTGACCGCTGATTTCACAATGCCTATATAAACTATTGTCGTCTAGTTACTGAATCACAATTGATTGATTTGTGCAGTTCGTAATTATAGACGATACACTAATGTTGGTGTGTGAGTTAGATTGGCTCTTGCCATTTTCTTGCCATTTATGCCTCTTCATATGGGAGGTTACCGAGTTCCTAATGGGAAGATACACACATACAACTCTAAATTACATACATTATTTACGTACATCCTAGTTGATCTGTGAGTGAGTTTTCTTTGAGCCCCCCCCAAAAGACAAAATCCTGGGTGCGCCGTTGGTTGCAGCATGCACAGTGGAGGGTTGAATTGTTGCTGTGTTTGGCCGAGACCCTGTGAACATCTTCCAAGCACACGTATACCTGGATTCGGACTCATTTAAAGAGAAGCATTTCAGTCCCCACTTGTTGGCCTTTCGCGGTAAGTACTGCTTAAAGCTCAGTCGTCCTTTAAACTTCACCATACTCTCGTCTGGTGAGAGGTTTCGTCCAGGGCTGTATATTTTGAGAAAGGTTGGCAGTACAATGTCGAGTAAAGGGCGAAGTTTTGCCAGTTTGTCGGAAGGGCTGTCGACTTGAGCTCTGTTGTTGGCTAGGTGAAAACATCTGAGGATTGCAGTGAATCTGTTGCGGGACATAGATGACGGATATACCGGACTTCGAAGGACATCTGACATGGACCAGTGCATGCTGTATCGAGGCCTTTTGTTGATCACGAATGCCATCATTTCGGGAATATTTGTTGGAATCCAAGCAGACTGACGATTGGTTGGGTTTGCAGGCAAAGTTTGCTCAGCATATCGATTTGTCTCCGTCACCATCAGCTCCCAGGTCGCTTGACAGAAGTACAGTTGAAAAATTTGTAAAGGTGTACAGTTACTCAAATCTTCAGTAGTTCCCCTGTTTCCACTGAATTGCATGGGTTTCTTCGTGTATGCGTTAGTTTCACACCAACCAGACCGGTAGTTTGGCTTTTCCGATGATGATGATGATGATGTCGGGACGCATTCCTCTTCACTATCATCCGACTCCGGTGTAGAATCCTCGTCAGAAGACATGTCTGACCCACTATCTGCGAAGATTTCTTCCAAAATTTGTGCACATCGATCGGCGTCCATAGCTATCAATGGCATGCAAAAGCTCGCGGGCGTCCTTTTTCAGCCAATCAGAAAACACTTGTCAATTGAGGGCGCTATTGACATTTTCCTAAAACAGGTGTTACCGACGTGCCACAGGGGCTCGCTGGGAACAATGAGAATTGTTTTCGCGTGCCAAAAGAACACCACGGTACCCAAGAGATATACAATGTTGAGCCAATATGGCACAATGGGGTTGAAAGGGTTATGTTGATATCTTCCCGAAACATGGTGAAGTACGTCTCTGAAAGCTCAATTATTTAAATACAATCTCAAAAGTGATTAAAAATTGTTTTAATCTGGTCTGTAAACCTTAAAGTTTCTAACTGTGATCAATTTCGAGATAAGTGTAAGAAAATACAGTGATCTGTGTAAACCTTTTTACCGGCCTGCATGGCCAGTCTCTCAAAATGCGCCAGTGTACATGCTTTTGGGTTATTTTGTTGTTCTTGTGTTTTTAGGTCACGCCTCACCGAGTGACTGGGAGGATTTTATGGAGGAGATCCGTATTTATTTGTTGTTTTATTTAATCAGGGTGGCCTTATCAGTTAAAAAACTGCTTTCCGTAAGGGCCCTGCATTAAACATTTAAATTAAAACAGTTTAAGAAATTGAAATGACATGAATTGAATTAAAATAAACTCATTAATCAGAAACAAACATATTATAAACAATAATCAACATTAAAATCAAATGAAAAACATTAAAAGCAGGTTGAATAGTTTCATTATATGAAATTATTTAAATTATGTACAATAATTTAAAACATAATAAAATTTAAATTAAAATTAAAATGCCAAAAACTTAGTTTAAGAGGGCTTTAAAAACATTTAAAGACTTAGCCTTTCGCTGGGCTGTGGTCAAATTGTTCCATCCCAGGGTCCCACAATACTGAAATGTGTGTTTGGCGGCATTTGTCTTGGGAACAATGGGCAGATGTAATAAAACGTTTGACTTAGAACGAGTATTGGCAGTATGAGATGGCATTTCAAAGCGTGCATTAAGATACGCTGGACTAAGGTTATTAAGACATTTATATACCTGACATACTCTATGACTTTCCCAGCGAGATTGTAATGATGACCAAGAGAGCGCTTCATGTAAATCATTAATATGTGTTCTCGGATGTGCATTAAGGATTAATCTTGCAAGACGATTATGTAGTTTGAGCAACTTGTCAGAATGACAGTGTGCACAATTGGACCATACCACATCACAGTAATCGAACAATGGGATAACCATGGCTGAACTTAACATGTTGAAGGTGGAACTGGGAAGACATGGTTTTGCACAACGTCTTAGAAACCCTATTCTCTGCGAGATCTTTTTGGCAATATAATCAGTGTGGTCGGCCCATGTCAGTTGCTCATCCAGAATAACTCCAAGGTACTTATAATGATTTACTCGTTCGATGGTCACGTCATTAACTACTATCTGAACTTGGGTAAAAGTGGATAGACGTGGACGACTTCCAAAAATCATGAACTTAGTTTTGCTTACATTTAAAGTTAGTTTGTGTTTTTTGAGCCATTGAGCCACTTGATTGATTGCCGACACCATGTTACATTTAATATCATCCGGGGAAGTGCCATCGATCATAATCATCGTGTCATCCGCATAAATACTAACTTTGGTACCTGGAAGAGTAATACTGGAAGGAAGGCTATTAATAAATATAATAAAAAGAAGCGGTCCTAATATAGATCCCTGTGGGACCCCAACACTCACATCAGCAAGAGGTGAACTTATGCCGTTGATTTGGGTGGACTGTTTTCTTCCTGAAAGGTAAGAGACGAACCAATTTAGTTCAAGGCCCTTGACACCGCAGCTGAGAAGTTTGGAAAGGAGAATGTTATGGTCAACGGTGTCAAAGGCTTTCTTTAGATCTAGAAACACAACACCTGTCACCTTACCAGAGTCAATGTTATTTAATAAGTGATCCGTGACATCTAAGATTGCAGTTTGCGTGGAGTGGCGTGGTCTGAAACCAGATTGTTCTGTTACAAAGAAATTAATATTATTAAGAAAACTAAACAGCTGGTTGTACACTGCTCTCTCAAGGATTTTACTAATTGATGGTAGAACAGAGATCGGCCTGTAATTAGAATACTCTTCCTTGTCGCCATTTTTAAATACAGGAGTAACCTTAGCTGTTTTCCATCCTTGTGGCACAATACCATCAGCTAAAGATTTATTTATAAGATGATTAAGGGAAGGACAGATGGCAGAACAGGCAATCTTGAGAAATTTGCAAGATATTCCATCAATTCCTGTTGCAATGGAAAGGTCCATATGTTTTATTTGTTCTTTAACAAAATGAGCTGTAATAGAAGTAAAATTAAACACATGGATGTCCTCCTTGACAGAAGAAAGCTCTTCATGATTAGGAGTGACGTGCACTTCAAAATTTTGTGCTAGTTCCAAGCCAATGCTGACAAAAAAATTATTAAAGTCATTAGCAAGCTTATGTTTATTTATGTTGGCACTGGTTGGCAAGGTAGCTGTTTTCTTAATGGAACTGGCCTCCTTGGCCAGTGACCACATTTTCCTAGAGTTTCTTGAATTATTGGCGATTGCGTTTTCATAATATTTCTTTTTAAGATGTTTAGCTAAGTTATTAGCTTGATTGCGCAATTGCTTGGCAGCAAGCCAATCATTGGAGTTACCTGTTTTTTGCGCTTTAGATCGCAAAGAGTCACGTTTACGTCCAAGGTCCAGCATATCTTTAGTCATCCATGGTGCCATGTAGTTCCTCTTCTGCCTTATCTGCCTGTATGGGGCATGTATATTGCAAACATCGTTAAACATATGTTCCCAAGCGCCCCATGCACCATCAATATCAGTGATGTTTTCAACCACATGCCAAGGCATGTGAAGCATGTCTTCTAAAAACCGATCTTCATTAAACTTTTTGAAATTTCTGACGCTTGAGACCCTGGGAGGAACTTTGATATTAACATTAATTTTCCTGTTACAAAAGACCATATTATGGTCACTGATACCAAGAGGAATACTATTAGTGACATTGATATTCTTGGGATGAGATGTCATAAGAAGATCAATGCAAGTACTGGAAGTACAAGTAACTCTTGTAGGACTGTTAACTAGTTGGGATAACTGCAGCTCACAGCAAAAGTCATCAATTTTTTTACGTTCTGCATTATCAAACATATTTAAGTTAAAATCACCTACAATAATTAATTCATGATTATTAGGAATATACTGATTGGTAAGTTCATTCTTAAATTTTAAAAGATGCTCCTGTTTTTTGTTTGGAAGGTACGCAACGACCAAAACAATTGGTTTACTTTTCTTCAGGCTTATTTCCACCCAGCAAGATTCAGTGTCCCAGTTTTCTCGATTCATAACACGATGAGAGATATCCTTAGAAATATAACAGGCAACACCACCGTGGTTATCATGACCTGTACGGTCAGCACGAATCAATGTATAATTATCAATATTTACTTCTGTATTAGTAATACCTTCATGAAGCCAAGTTTCACTCAAATTAAAAATATGAATTTCATGCTCAGCCATGAGAAGACGCAATTGATCGATTTTAGGTCTTAGGCTTTGTATATTTAGATGAGCAATTTTTAAACCTCTTACCCTTTTAAACTTCTCAAGGGTGGCGAACCTGTCATTGTTAAAAGCCAAGTAATTATTTGGGTTAAGAGGGTTAATAACATTGATTGTTGGCCTGTTTTTAATTGATATAATAGAGTCTATGGTGTTATTATTTATGACTTCCGCTTGCTGTGCGTTATTTTCATCCGATATCTGCGCCATTCCTCCTCCTGTGACGGTAGCGGAGTGCGCTGCAAGTGATGAGTTGTTGGACGGACTGTTGATCGGAAATCTTCCGGTACTGATGTGGCAGTTCTTTTCCGACGTTTCCATTCCTGCTGACGAAAATCCTGGTGTTCGTTTCCATAACTCCTGCTTTCCAATTTTGTTGTTTGTTTACACCTGGAGGTAACTTCAGCATATGTCGGTATTACAGAGCCAACTGTGTCGTTAATGCGTGGCATATTCATCGACTGTGTCGACGTTGACGAAATCCGACGCATAATGTTCAATGTGACGTATTCGTGACTACTTGGTGGCAGGCCTCTCAAGTGACGGATAAAATTACGAGCAAACTTGGTGGTGCCAAAACGTCCAAGATGGACACCATCTGAAGCAAGAAGTCTTTGTCCGATGTTGTTATTGTTAATGAATTTCCATTTATTTTTGTCGCAGAATTCATTTATTAGGTTATTTGCTTTCGAAATGGTTTGACATTGGCAATGGTTTTCATTTCTCCTATGGATGATTGAAGATACAGTAATATCGGTGACGGGATATTTCTTTTGAGCCAGTTCACAGAGTAATTCCAGTTTGCTAGCGATCCTCTGAGCATCATCAAAAGTATTATTCGTCCCAACATGAACAATGAATTCAGTCATGTGAGGGTCGATGGTCCTAGATTCTAGCACTCTTGAGATGTCTTCAATCTTTGCCCCGGGGTATGAAGCGATTGTGATTGACTTGGATTGGCTCAGCTTTTCACCTTTGATGTATTTAATCATGGAGTCACCGATAAGTGTAACAGTTTTTGTGGATCGTTGCTTGAAATGTGCCGTCTGTTTGGCACGATACTCCTTCATCTGATCATTGAATGATGGACCCGTCATATCCGATGATGTGGAATCATAATATGTCGGCATGGTTGGGGGAAAAAATGTTTTCCTTTGGTTGGATGTAGAGGAAAGTGTAGATTTAGTATTGACATATTTGTTGAAGTAGTCGTCAATTACCTCCTCGGGAGATAAATCTGGCTCAACCAGGTCTCCAGCTTGATCAAAAAGTAGGTTAAATCGATTTGAATATTCAATACCTGATTCCGGTTGAATAGTGGCTGTGAGTCTAGACGAATTAGCATTTGACTGGTGAGGAGATTGACTGCCAGGTTGTCGTCTTTTGTTGTTACCATCCCAATATTGGGTTACCATCCCAATATTGTCTCATTGTTGGGTGCTTGTCAACATGGAGGTATGAAAATAGTTGACGTTTCGTATTTCATGTTTCAATTCCACTGACAATTACTTTCAAAGTTGACATTACAATGCGTATCATCAGATAGTAATTACAATGAATGAAATGTGTGATGAAATGATCAATAATCAAAGTTACTAAAATGATATTACAGAGAGAACTATATGCCTACATAATTTATGGCACAATGATTAGATTACAGTCACAAAATCATGCCAGTGGTAATGTCTGTGAGTAATATTATGAGTAATTCTTTCATAGGCGAAAGTATGAACCCGTGCTTATAGCCTGTCTGTCCGTGACGTATGTTTACGCACGTTACAATAGCTGTTGTGCTAAATAAAATGTTATTGCATTAAAATTAACTTTCAGAACTTTCCTTTGTATGGTACTTGAATGTTTCTTTGTAATGAGGTTCTGTACGTCGGTTTGGAATATCTTCCCAATGGTGACCTGCGTAGTTACCTGCGGACGGCTCGCCCAGAGTCAGACTCCGATGAATCTTTGTCATCAGCTCAGAGCAGCTCGTAGAATTTGCTCTTGACGTTGCCAAGGGAATGGAACAGCTTGCCACATCAGCGGTATGTCAAAGCCAAATTGTTTGCCCAGATGTGGAATTTAAGGTGGCCCAACAATACAAAGATGGATATTGATATTTAAAAAAAAAACTGAGAATTTGCAACTTTTCTCAGACACAAACTCTGTCTAGAACAGGTTATACATACTTCTTTATCTATGGTCTACTCATCAGAGAATTGTTAACGTCACAAGCGTTGCTTCTTTCTCCTGAGGACCTATAGGGGTCATCACTACAGGCGGCCACAATCACGCTCCCTGTCTTTATAGCCTATGCTACACACCGTATTCCCCGTATTCCCTCTGGTGTTGGGGGACGAAAATAATGAGCCTCCGAGAAAGATTTAAATTACTAAGATGTTTGATTTCTGTCTAAATTACTTGCAAAGTTCTTTCTCTTAATAACTAGTAGCAGCTGTAGTTCCATGCTGTAAGTTTATACCTATCTATGATCAAGTGGTTCATTTCAATTAAGACAAATTAAGTCTCTACACCAAGCAACCATCTTGATTTAATATTCATTAGAAACAATGAAAGCAATGAATATTTCCTATGTAGAGTGGTTACTTTGTTTTTAAAATGTTTTAAATAGGGCCTAGCTTACAGTATTTTCCTCAGAATAGTTTTTACCTGAAGTTGGTATTTGTTTAGGCCAAAACAAAACATCTCCAGTTTCTTGTCATAGGTTGGCTTCAAAATCGGTGCAGTGACACGTTTTTTTCTTCTTTTTAGTATTTTTTAAAAAACATTTTAAAAGTGAAACATGTTAACATGTATACGCGGTTATTAGAACCAGACCAAAAATGATTTCCCATATACAAAGTATGGTGGCTAAGAGAAGCCGCATAAATCGGGCAAAGGTTCATACCCTTATGTGAAAAAGTCCAACACAGCTCGGCAGAATTCCAATCAATCCAGCAATTTTACCTGCAATTGGACATCGTTTCATAGCCAAAAAAAATTTAAAATAAATAAAAATAAATAAATAAATAAAAATGTTGAAGCGTGGGTCTGAGGCGACGCGCGCGGAGACCAGAAACAGGATGTAAGGGATTTATTTATTTTTTTGATGTCATTAATATTTGATCAGGTGATTCACCGAGATTTAGCTGCAAGAAACATCCTGCTTGGAAAAAGATTGGTTGCCAAAGTTTCAGATTTTGGACTTTCCCGTGGGGTAGATATCTATATCCAGACATCAATGGTAATGATTTTATTTAAAAATTAAAACTTTTAGGCCCATTGCTTTATAATATTTACAGGAATTAAATGATTTTATATTAAACTCAACTTAAAAGAACATCTCGTATAAATTTTGTTGTGTCTCATTTTATCAAATATTTTAAGAAATGTTACTTTATCAGAAGACAGAAGAAGAAAACAATTATATGTTGTGTAAGCAATGATCACTAAAATGGCTGCAGAGTTAATGAGATCAACGCCCTGGCAAGTCATATTATATTCCAATTTATTTTGTTATTTATTTACCATGAACGTATAAGAACCAAACTTTTGATGACATTTGGTGTGCATTATTTGTTCTTTTGATATCAGAGACGTGTTCCAACTCGCTGGCTGTCCATTGAGTCTTTGATGCATCAGACGTACACTACTCAGAGTGATGTGTAAGTTGAACATCCTGGGTAATATTCTAGAACATTCTTAACGTGACAACAACAACTTGCTTCTGCGTCAACATGTACGTCCACCAGCTTAAAACATTTTGACTGATGTGTACATACAAAGTGTTAACTAGCTACACTAAAAATGATGTTTAGAATTTAAACACATTTCTAAACACTTAATTCGTCGCATTTTTCTCATAGTGACGAATTGGGAAAAAAGTGCGTTACGAGTAAATCATGCTTTAAGTCGGACACATTTTCGCTGTTAGTTTTTTGCTTTATTTTTCAAAAAACACATTTTGTTTTATCATCCAAGTGTTAATAAGTACCTGGTTGGTAATTTACTGTGTTTACTTTGTTTAAAATTTTGATTTTCTATGTGTAACGATGGCTTGAACTTATTCGTCACTATGAAACAAAATGTGGTCGCCTATTCGTCACTTCAGCGCACGCATAGCGTATAGGCCTATACTTTCTTATTCGTCACTATGTAAAAAACAGTAAAGTGCCTCCGGCGCTTATTCGCCACCCATGTGTTTGTACATGTTTGTATGTGTACATAATCTAAAAGGCCAATATTACCAATAAGTATCGACAAACGAATACACTGCCTAACGATGTAAATACCTTCAGATGTAAATACCTTAGATCCATGGTTTTTCTTCGTCTTACATTGCAAAACAAGCTAAAAACGTGATGTTTTCTACATATTACGCTGCTCAGTCTGTGCGTACAAAGATATGCGTACAAAGATACAGTGGTTACCAACCGGTTAAACGGATTCGTCACTATGGAAAAAAACGTATTTAACTTTTTTGCTTATTCACCACATAGGGGATCTCTGTAAATCTAAAACCAGGCAGAATTATGGTTTAAAACCTTCGCAGATGAAATTAGACACTGAAAGAACCCCAGAACTGCAAAAACCCGGATTCCACAAAACTGCCGATTCGTCACTATGACAAACATGTGACGAATTGTACCCACTTTTTTCACATTTTTAGCCTAAACATTGTGTTAGATTGTGTTTTTTTTCTGTGATGTGTGTTTGAATGCTAAAAACCATATGAACAGGTGTCAAAAAGCTATAGCTTTGTAACATGTACAGAGGATGGCCGTTTAGCATTTAAACGCATTCCTAAACGCGTTTATATTTGCTAAGCATGTGGAAAAAGTGGTACAATTAATTAAGTGTTTAGAAATGTGTTTAAATTCTAAGCATCATTTTTACAGTGTACATTCAACGAACTACTGGCACAGGCATATTTCATTTTTTTCTAAACAATTGCTTTCTTCTGATATGTTACTTTCAGGTGGTCGTTTGGTATTCTCTTGTGGGAAATCGCCACTCTTGGTAAGATAATCTGATGTTTTCTTCTTGCTGGCGCAGCTTGACTGTAAAATCTGCTTTTTATTATTTATGTAAATTGTCAAAGTTTAGAAAACAAATGATGTGCATGCAAGCCAAGCATCATTGGCAAACATTTTGTAATTCACATGTATACATATATACAAACATTATAAGCATAATACATTATAGCTATGCAATGTGATAGAGTGGGAAGAATAACCTTTGCTCTAGAAAAACAGAATAGCGTGCAGAATATATCGACCGCGAAAATGCACTTTCAAAACCGGCCACTGCCCATGTCCTGTGTTTGAATCCACTATCTGAACAAAATGTTTACTGCGTTCTTGCTATACTCTCTGCCCTTACGAAAGTACCTATAAAAATACAAAATAGTCTGCTATAGAGCCTATACTAGGTATCTACGAAATACTTTTAAAAACAAATAATCCCAAGAATATCTTATAAACGCACCTTTGCTTTATGATAAAAGAGAATGATGGACACTATAGAGTCGATTATGACATGGATAATTAAAAAAAAACTCTCTTTTCCGTCCAAGTTATTACTGCCTTCTTGTAGAAGTATTTAAAATATTTTATTTTATTGTTGTAAAGGGGGGACGCCCTATCCAACCATCAAGACCAAGTCATTGGCTGGGCAACTCATGGAAGGATACCGCATGCCCAAACCAACCAACTGTGACAAAGAAATGTAAGATGTACAAGTTTTATAGCACTATACAATTCACTCTTTGACATTTACACGAATGAATTATTTGTTAATAAATAACTGCAATGTGTAAGAAATGTACCATTGTCCCAAGAATGAGATCAATAACAATGCAACTATCACAGTTGTAGGCGATATTGCAATCAGAATAAACGGATGAAATGTTTTATTTATAGTAAATTTTTGTATGTAATATAATGTTATATTATAGCACATTTTTAAATTGGTCTAAAATGTCCACAGAATGGACTGTTGGATACACACATTATAATATGATAAATATTTGTAAGAGATCTGATAATGCAAACATGGATCAAACAGTACAATAAATTGTTTATGAGATAAAATGAGTATTATTGTTAAATATATCACCTGGATTTTTTTCTCATATCTAGTTATGCCTTGATGATCCAGTGCTGGGAAGAAGATCCAACCAACAGACCATCATTCTCAGACTTGGTTAAAATCCTGAGTCGAATGAATGACAATCAACGAGAACAAGTGAGTTTTAATCTTCGTCCATGCAGTCTTCAAATCTGCAAAACCATTGTGGGGTTTACATTTATGAATGGATGATAGAGCAAGTGTCAAGCGTCAGTGGCAATGAACACGCACTTGTCAAAAGTAAAATTATGTACATTGCTGTGTGGTTCAATGTAACGTAATTCGGTCTGTAATGTTATCCATCCCATAATATTATCCAGCCCATAATGTTATCCAGCCCATAATGTAAAAACAGTCATACAGTATTATCAAAAGTCTATTACCTATAGATTTCTAGTTTTATGTATTGCAATATTTATTTGTATTTTATTTACAGACGTACATGGCCTTCGATCGACCCCATTATGAAAATGTTAGTGTCATTAGACCGGAACTTGATGACAATTAAGCAACTTGTCGTTTCGGTCAGATGGATCCTTGGATACGTGATAAGAGTATAGAGACGACGGAGATTAATGAGCTAAAATACTTAAATGGAAAGTACATATTGTTGGCAGAACTGCTTCTATATTATGAGTATACTTACTTTCTTTGAATCAAGGTATACATTAAACGATCAATCTGGGAAGGTTTTAGTTTAATGAAGAGTTTAAGTCATGAGAAAAACGTAAACATTCAGCATTTTTACAGAAGACACAATTTTTTGTGAAAAATAATTTGGTAATTTGGTAATCAGGTAATTACCAATGTTGTACATTTCCTTTAATGGATCATTGTATACAGTGGTGCACTTCCAGCATGAATAGCGATCCCAATTGGGACATGCCACCAAAAAGTATGATCGCTAGGACCTCTCATCCTAGTACCCACCCTAGTACCCACCCAAGTACCCACCCTATTACCCTATATAGGCCATATGCATAATTATAAGTTGTAACATGTAGCATCTAGTTACTAATATCGGTATAAAGCAGAACAAATTACACTATTAAGATTTACACTAACAGTACTATAATCAGAGAAGTATTACCATTTAGTTTAAACTTGGAGACTTGTTAACGCTTATTTATAAATGCCCAAGACAGTTTAGGCAATCTGATTAGACAAAACGTAATCACGTGGGAGTGTATTAACGGATGGTAAAGACATGGCTTATCAAAATCAGCGCAGCGTGTATGTGGCAGCTGTTTTGTGCGACGCGCGGCGCGGATTTGAACCAATCAGAGTGACGAAGTTTGTTTTGGATCATGTGCCAGAATCATGTACATGTTGTCCCCAAAACATTTGGCCATTTCTATTTGGATTTATTCAACAAAAGTTACACAATTTTATCATTTCGAAAACTAAATCAATATGGGCATTTATGAATGGGAATAACAGTTAGTTGCTTGGTCTTTACCGTAGGTTAATGACCTGTTGTGTGCGTGGTCACGGGCGATAAGGACCGAGCCGAATATTAGGATGTTACAGTGTAACAGTTGTATCGTGATTGTAGAAGGGACTATAGGCCTACTGTTGTTACTTTTTTTTGAATACGGATAACTACATACGTATAAATGTATGTTTTAATGAGAAGCAAGATCGTGAGCACATTTCAGATCAGCTGCATTTTTTTTTTTTTTTTCCTTTTCTTTTGGTTTCTTTTTCTTTTTTCCCGTTTTTAGGGGGGAGGGGCAGATTGACTGATTTGACGGGACATCACAGGTAACAATAAGCTAGTATGACATTATTTTCAGAGACCTGTATATGGGGCTAATGACAGCAGAGTGTATTATTTGCAGAGGCTAAGCACCCCAATCCACCGATGAGGAATATATACTGACAGTCATTTATTTGTCAGTTTTAGTCTTAGAGGTCAAAGGACAATCAAAAGAAGACTTCTTAGTTCATTATACTTACAGTAACAATAACAATACTATGACCCGCTTCATCACAATGAGGAATGTCCCCAAATTTCACATTTTGAGATACGGATATCAACTTAAAAGAGAATTTAATAAGCTTTCTGATGATGCCAAACATTAATTTTTGGTTCATTTCATTCTAGTGTTAGGATGTGATAATTTGTTTGTTTCTTTTTCTTTTTTTCCTTTTTTTACGGGGGCAGGTTGACTGATTTGACGGGCCATCACACGTAACAATAATTCAGAGACCTGTATATGAGGCTAATGATAGCAGAGTGCATTATTTGCAAATAATATCTGTAGGGGGCCGGGCTAAGCACCCCAATCCACTGATGAGAACTGACAGTCATTTATTTGTCACATTTAGGCTAACAGGTCAAAGCAAAATCAAGAAGACTTCTTGGTTTTATATAATAATTGTAACACTAACTACTATACTCAGATATTATCATGTAGTTTAAAACATGGAGACTTGTTAATAATTAATATTAATCAGAAAATCATTTAGTGTAAAGCTTGTGGTGTGATTGTAGGAAGAACTATACTATTATTTAAATAAAATATAAATTATATACATTTTTCAAAGGAAACTACATACGCAGAAAGGTGTTATTTTTAATTTTTTTGTATTGTTCTTTGTGTGTAAGGGGGGGGGGGGTGGGGAATCGCACGTAACAATAAGTTAGTATGACATGGATTCAGAGACCTGTATAAATTATGAGGCTAATGATAGCAGTATATATTATTTGCAGGTAATATCTGTAGGGGCTAAGCATCCCAATCCACCGATGAAAAATACTGACAGTCATTTAATTGTCATTTTTAGGCTTACAGGTCAAAGCAAAATCAAAACTGAGAAGACTTCTTGGTTTAATATAATAACAGTAACACTAACAGTACTATACTCAGATAGTGTAAAACATGGAGACTTAATAATAATTATATTAATCAGAAAAAACGTAATACACGTATGCAGTAAATGTAAATGTTGTGTGATTGGAGGAGGAACTATACTTTTTTTTAATATTATTTGTTTACACACGGAAACTACATACACATAAATTATTATTTTGCATTGTTCTTTGTGCGTTATGTATATAAAAACAATGTTAAGAAGTGGACACACCATAATGAGAGGGAAATCGTGAGCACATTTCTCTCCTCAGACATTTAAAACTACGGGGGCAGATCAGCGAATCAGATCAGAAAGACTACATGGTTTCTTTCTTTTCTTTTTATTACTTATTATTATTTAAATACATTTTGAATACTTTTTTGGGGGAGGGGCAGGTTGACTAATCTGATTAATTTGTTTAAAAGCATTCAGCATTTTTACAGAACACACTTTTTGAAAATTTTGTTCGTGTGTTTTCTGAAATTTGAGTGCTTCAGAGAGAATAATTCCAGAATGATTGGTACCTTAACCAATTCACGTCAATTTGGGGTTTCTAGATAATAACTTGGGTAATTTGGTAGTCAGATAATTACCAATGGTGCACTTTCCGTTTAATAAATAGATCACATTGGTGCCCTTCCCGCATGAATAGAAATCATAATTAGGTCACGTTACCAAAACTAATGATAGGTAGGGCCCCACCCTATTACCCTATAATGCATAATATACCGGTATTAAAGTTATAAGTTGTTAAACGTTGCATTTAAACCAGAACAAATGATAAAATTAATATTTACACTAACAGTACTATACTCAAAGAATTATTATCATTTTTCTTAATCTTGGATATTTGTTAATACTTAATATTAATATTAGAAACAACCGTAATATTAAACTATGGAACTACTTTGTTTAATATATATATTTTTGAATACGGATAACTACATACGTATAAATGTATTTTGTATTTTTATGTACTTTGTGTATATGTTTTTTTTTAAAGAATAATGTCGGGAAGTGGACACACCATAATTCGTCCCTAATTTGCCATAGTGACCAATCCCGAATTAAGTTGGCATAGTGACCAATGCGGTATTGATCACTTTGCCAAATTACAAAAATAGCCAGTTAGAGCATGCATTCATATGACGAATGCTCTATCTCCAAAACTATAAGGAATACATGCATGTGGATTGGATACAGTGGTAGGTCTCTTCCTGAATGTACTAATGGGTGGGAAAACTTAAAATTGAAAAAAAATCAGATTGGTCACTAAGGCAAATTAGGGACGAATCAGGGGCAAAATCGTGATCACATTTCAGATAAGATTTTTTCTATTTTTTGTGGGGGGCAGGTTGACTGATTTGACGAAGCATTGCACGTACAAATTAGCCATTATGACACGGATTCAGAGACCAGCACATGAGGCTAAAACAGCAGAGTGTATTCATGCAGATAATATTTAGAGGGGCTAAGCACCCCAATCCACCGATGAGAAATACTGACAGTCATTTATTTTTCATTTTTAGGCTTACAGGTCAAAGCAGAATCAAAAGAAGACTTCTTGTTTTAATATACTTAGGCCTACAGTAACACTAACAGTACTATACTCAGATAATATTATCATATAGTTTAAAACTTGGAGACTTGTTAAGACTCAGTATTAATCAGAAAGAATCGTAATATTTAGATGTTACAGTGTAAATCTTGTGGTGTGATTGTACTGTAAATTATACTTCATTTAATTTTTGGAATATAATTATATACATTTTTATACGGAAATTACATACGCAGATATGTATTTTTTTAAATTTTGCATTGTTCTTTGTGTATAATGTTTCTAAAAAATAATGTTAAAATATGTTTTTATATGTGGACACAATGTAATAAAGGGAAAAATCATGAGCACATTTATCTCTTCAGTCATTTAAAACTACGGGGCATATCAGAGAATCAGAAAGACTACATTTTTTATTTCTTTTCTTTTCATTACTTATTATTATAAAAAACAAAATCATCAGAAGACTTTTTCATTTAATATATGTGACAGGCAAAAAATTACCTGCATGGCTTTTCCTTTAATTCTATACACACCAATATCCATCCACCGGTTTTCCTTTCTTTATATTGAAATCACTTCTCAAAACCCTTTCTTATGTAAATTAACATATAATCTGTTGTGCCCTCACAAGCCAGATTTACACTCAGTTTGCTAAATCAGAGGAGACACACACACCTTTTCTTATTTTATTCAGAGCAATAAAGTACGTACACCGAACTACGAAGCCATTTTACTCGTCAGATCTTTGACTAATACCGGTGTCACATATACTTACAGTAACACTAACAATACTATACTTAGATAATATTATCATAAACTTTAAAACTTGGAGACTTGTTCGTAATATTAAAAAGAAAAACTCAATATAAAGATGTAATTGTAGGAGGACCTATACTTGTTTTTGTTGTCCATTGATCTGGACAGTTTAAACAAAATGGGAATTCTTTTTTGACATGAAGTGAAGACTGTTTAAATTTGTAAAAAAGTTCATGCTTATTCCTTAATCCTTGACGCATGAGGGCTCAAGGGTGCTGTTTGTTTGATCACACCAGGAACTCAGTGTAACAATAGCACTGACAGTGCACAAAAACAAAATCCAAAACAAGAAAACAGTGGTTACCTCAAAAGGTTTAACCAAACACTCAATGACGAAGACAACAGAAAACGTTTACAACAGACCATTGAAAAGACAAGGAATTCAATCAACTGTTATACACAAATCAACTATCTGATTCCCCGCTGTGATATCAATGATTTGCTCAGGAATATGCAAATTCATTAGCATAAAAACTCAAACGTGCCAAAAAGAGTACGAAAGCACCCACAAATTGCCAACATTGGCAATTAAAAGGTACAAAAGTGATGTCAACATGGAAATAGAGTTGTGCGAGGGAGCGAGGTTGCGTAGCAATCAAATAATGTTTACGAGAACATTGATTGCTATAGCGCGCCCTCTGGATGATCAATACTCGGAGTACGAAGACATATCGCTATTTGAAGGTCCCGTAAGCAAAATACCTGTTTTCAAAAATCAGTTTTGTCAAAGTGATTTAATTAACAGGTCTATAAAACCAGTCCGTCAACACTAATAATTATGCTATTCATGAAACAGGCTACATTATTTTATCTTCAATCAAGAGGGGGGAACTGGCACCACAACCCCTCACGGTTCCTACGTACGTTTTTGCAAAAACTATAACCACCTTCCATTTAATTGGTCCTTCAAGAATATTTATTATAAGTTTATAAGTTTTTAGAGCTTGAGAGTTGTAGCAATTTTTTGATGAAAACAATTCTGTGAGTCGCAAACATGTGTGCTCCAGATGTCCGCGCGTATGATCGCGCATTGAGATTCAACATTTTACAAAAGAATCCTTCATTGAAACAAAACTGCAACACTAAACTTAAACTGAACTTAGGTTATCGTCTATTTGATTATATAGCCTTAGGTGATTCAAATAGGGTGCATGGAGGATATTTATCGGTGCACAAGCTGCCCCTTTGCTGCGTCACATGTCCGCACAGTGCATGCATAACCTGTTGAGGGCGTATGTTTTTAGATCATTTTGTTAATCGTTTGGCGGCAATAGTGCGTCACGTTTGGCATATTTTATATGCAGTTGATGTGCGAACGTGCGCAACATCTCCAATCACTGGCTGGCAGAAGTACCGTTACATAACGTGCGCATGAAGTGTACGCACAACTTTAAGCAAAAGTTTCACCTTCAAGACACTGGGTGCATTTTCACCGATAGAGGGCCACGATAGGTCACTAATAGAGCTGATCAGTAGGATAGCTAGATGCGCGCAATACTGCACTGGTAACTTTTGAAGGCGGGATAGTTCCGAACGAATGACGAAGCCAAAGAGCCGTTCTCCAATGTGAGTAAATTTATTTATTTTGTATGGGGCAAGGAAAGTAAGCTAGATATTAAAACACAGTAAATGTTAGGTCGACCTAGCTATATGGACTAGTATCGGCTGACCTCTAGGCCTTTTATTTTGATTAAAAACAGCCGCTTATTAGAACCAATTAGTGTAACTGTTTCACCTTATAATTATATAAAAGTTAGTACCGTAATCTGAACCATATTAATTGGATCGCAAAAATTGCGTAGCATCCCCCACAGGTGGCGGGCCACTGCATCCAACGCCACAGATGCTCGCATATTAGTACATATACATACTCGCTATTAAACAGTATATATGCTGTACACCTTTAGTAAAATGTTGGTATAAAATGCAGCCAGTTTTACAAGAATGTATAAAAACCAACTTTCGAAAGTTTCAGCTTATTTCATGTTGTTATAACGAGAAAATAGTGCGAATGAATTCTGATTGTTTAGATATTTAGTTCACCAACCAATGATGCATGAAATTTAGTGTTGAAACGCACGCGTGCTGCACGTGGTAATTACGGGAGTGTAATCACGTGTATACATTCACGAATGTGTAGTCATTGCCAGTAAATATGGCCGATTTTGCACTCTGTGAATTTGTTTTATTTCCTTGGTGGTTAGAGGCGCGCCTAGGCGGTAACAGGATATGAAACTGTATTGGTATATTTGTCATGAAATGTATGTCAGGATGTCAGGATGTTTATGCAGAGGCCAATTCAAACATGATGTACATGTAAATACCATATCACTAGCAATATAAACACAATTTTAGTTTCTCAAGAATCGTGACGAATCGAGTGTCGAATAGGATCACTTTCTGTGGAGATGAAGTGCGTACCGTAGATTTTAGATTTCAAAATGGCCGCCATTTTGGACATATTTTTTCCAATGTTTTAATTTATAACCACCTTGCATAATTAACAAATTTATTAAGTTTAAGTTTAGTAATTTCCAAAAGGGGTGTTATTTGTAGTATATAGACACTTTATAGTAGGGTTAATAACTGCAATGCAAAATAAAATTTGAAATATTCCTTTATTGAAAAAAAAAATACCTTCAATCATGGTAACGGAATTATGTCAGAGCGGTAACGGAATTCCATACTGTATTTGTACAGGTCGAAAAATAGTGCTAAATGCAAGGCAAAAACAGAAATAAAAAACAGTATTTTACTTGAATTTCTACATTTAGGAATATCCATTTTGTGTTTTTATGATATGCAATAATGTTCTCACAAGTACATATCCTGAACATACATAATCCAGTTAAATCATGCCAACTTAACAATTTCCAACCAAATTAATGAGCGTTTACTACAAGTACTGCCAATAAACACTGTACAAATCCATGTACAATAGCATACTTTTGCATTCAAACTAAACATTGTGTCATATTTCTTTAGGGAACAGTGTTTTTGAAAGTTTTTTATTGAAAAATATTTATTAATTAACATTAAATAAAGGTTTGTCACAGAAGATGTCAAAAGTCACAGTAAAAGTCATTGTAACAGTAATAAAAACTTGAATATAAGTGCAGTGCAAATCCGTAACCATGGTTACCATAATTCCGTTACCGTATATTAAAGAACTAAGCAAATGTCCGAAAGTGAACATTTTATATCACTTGTAGGGAGGTATATTTAGAAGAAAAAAAACAATGCTGGGATTTTTATTTTCTTTGCCAAAAAATTAACTTTTTGCGTTATTTCGGTAACGTAATGTTTTATTTTTAAATTAATCTTTGGTACAATGGCTATCTGGACACACAAACAATTGTTTTCCCACAAAGCCTCCACTAATCACAATGTCCAAGAGAATTAAATTTGAATTTTTAACGAAAAATCCACATTTTGAGACTTACTACCCAAAAATCCATATTTCTCTCAGAAAACACGAATTTTAACAAATTTTTCTCTCCCATGGAGAATTGCCCATTTACAAAAGTTGCTTTTTTCTTTATTTACCCATTTCCAATAATGTTTTGAAACTTTTCAATTTTTTAAACAAGCTCTCTCCCCTTAAATTAAGAGTGTTACTATAATCTGATTACTAGGGTACATAGGGAACTGAGGTAAAACTTATAGCCAATTGGTTTATAACGATTGTCAGTTGTAAACATTAGGCTTTGTGTGCCAAAATAAATGGATCACTCAAGAAGAAAACCTGCTTGATTAATAAATTCAGTTTTAGAGTGCTGGTTAAGTAAGTTATTTTCTCCATGGCGTATTGTTCGATTCGTGTGTCCACCAGAGTAACTTTAGTTTGAGACAGTCTGTCTTCTTTTGTTTAAATTTTCAACTTTCTTTACAGTAAATGACGTTAATAAGTTATGGACATCTGATTGTTTCATTATTTTTGATTGACCGTCTTCATTTGTATATGTGGACCCTATCCGGGACCAGAAATCAGTACAGGATATTCAGAGCCAGATGTAGCAGTGGGAGTGCGTGGTTATTTGTTTGTGTTATAAGCGTGCTTCCCCTTTCTTTTGTCAAAGGAAAGTGAGGATATGGTTATTTCTATTTATGCCCTAGTGTTTACATTACAGAGTATCTACCAGTGGCATATCCTGAAAAGTGAGGAAAGTGAGGATATGGTTATTTCTATTTATGCCCTAGTGTTTACATTACAGAGTATCTACCAGTGGCAGATCCTGAAAAGTGAGGAAAGTGAGGATATGTTTTTTCCCATTTAAGCCCCATTTATGGACATACAGGAAACCACAAACAGCTCATTTTATTCTAATGTTTCAGCTTAGTGCAAAAAGTATGTTGTTTCAACGGCCAAATTCCTGGCATTCATGAGAAAAACATTCATTTATAAACCTCCTGATAATGTAAATATTTTTGTTGATGCTTTTGACAACATCATGGCCAATATAAATAGGGAGAATAAAACGTCGTTTATCATGGTTGGTTTTAACATAGATCTCTTTAAAATAACACTCATAATCCAACTCTCAATTGTGTTAATTCTATTTTTAGCAATTCCCACCTGCCTCTAATACATAAACCCACTCGTATTAACTCATCCACTGTTACTTTGATTGGTAATCAAATGGTAATGACCTATTTACCAAGAGTGGTATTTTATTTAATGATCTATCAGACGAATTACCAGTGTACCAAATTACTTTTTTTCAATAGATGTACTGGTGGCGTAAAAAATTGCAATATGTGTCGATCCAACAGACTTACAAAATCTGAACATATTGAAAGGTTTAAGCTAGGTCTAAGTTATGTTAATTGGAATGTTGTTCTTTCTACCAATGAGCCCAATTTTGCACACAATACTTTTCATTTTTTTGATTGATTGCGTGTTAACTGCGGAGACCTTGGAAACTATGGTGCCTGTTTTCTTTACTACAGGCGCATTTCCCAAGGAGCATTATCTTTGTATATACAAACAGCCGCATAGGTGCCGATTTATGCGCTTAGCTTAGAATCGCACAATTATTAGTCTGTTACCATGTACGTCCCAATGCTATGGTTTTGGGCAAATACGGTGCTAGGCAAGGACTCATGACCCAAGATACACTATGTCGTGTGCATGTAAAATAGTCATATTATCATAAATGATAACATGACTATTTTACACTCCTCCGATAGGTTACGCTCAGCCATCCCTGAGCCCCCTTTGATTGCTTTCCGTCGCCCCCACAACCTCGGTGATATATTGGTTCGGGCTAGGCTCCCTAGCACCAACAGTGACCCTAACTTTACTGACCATGAATCACCACAGGGGTGCTCTAATTGTACCCGCTCGAGATGCAAAACCTGTTTGTATCTCAAACCTGCTCAGAAGGTGAAAAGCCACAGTACTGGCCTCACCTACACAATCAGAACTAAATCCCAGTGTGACACACCCAATGTTGTATATGTAATCTTATGTAAAAGATGTGGTATACAATATGTAGACCAAATTGTGTCTCCGCTTTGCCAACTATGTCTCCTGTGTAGCAAACCACTTCAACAGCTCTAATCATAGTATTAAGGATGTTGAACTCATTGTGATTGAGGCCTGCACTGGCGATGAACACACTGTATAGCACTGTATACTCAGTGCTTCCCGAGTGTCTGTGGGAAAAAAACTTCACAGGCGACTCGGCAGGATTCAACCCTCGACTTTCTTCATACTAGTGCAGACGTCTTAACCTGTCGACCACCAAGCTTGCCCAATGACGATTGGCTGGCTAGAATCCTATATAGCAGCGGGTGCCGTGCAGTCTATTGCATCTGGTAGCAGCATGGCCTTATAAGCCACCGAACTGGCTGTGAAGGCCCCGTTCAAAGCATGTCTGCCGTCGAAGTGTGCACTTTATATGAACGAGTGTTCCGTCGGTCCCGACCAATTCAAACTATTATGCCATCAATATATTGAAGGCCCTCTTTGACACCCCTTTGTGCCTGACTCATTGTTGCTGTGTCTCCCACCGTTTTAATACCCTGGATCTGCCCCTGTCATGTGCAGATTATAACCCCCTCCCCTCGCCTCGATCTGCCCTTGTTCTCCATATACATTTTCAACTGATTTTGGAAGGACAGCAACGAAACATTGTAATAGATTAATAGGTGTGTTTAGAACAGCAGATTGCATTCCCCTCTCACGTTCTGTGGGCGAGACTTATAGATTGCCGATGTAGCATTATTTACTCTCTTGGTTTATTTGCAGCTGTTTCCTGCGACCAGATAACGCGTTTTACTTTGGTCAGATTCTCATCATCGGATTGGTGCTCCTCTTCAACTTCATCATCTTCACGTTGGTAATGCGTCAGCTGACCTGTGCACGCAAGGTCATCAATAGCACCTCCGACAAGGACAGTCGCACAGAGACACTGCGCCGTCTCCAGAATGCCGTCTCCATCTCGGTCCTGCTCGGTGTGACCTGGGTCTTCGGACTTCTTTCCCTCATCGAGACAGCCAACTCTGTTTTCCAAGTCTTCTTCTGCATCTTCAACTCCCTTCAGGGCCTGATGATCTTTATACTGTTCTGCCTGAGACAGAAGGAGATTCGCAAGGCTTAAAGGTCCTATGAAATAGTTTTTTTTCATTGTATACAATAAAGTATGCCTACTGGAACATTTGCCATTTGTATTTTTCCCCTCACGTTTATACCATAAAAAAAAATAATAATAATTTAGAGGGTGCTTTTCGAGACGCCCATATCCCCTCTTTAGCATAAAATTCGTGACGTACACTCAGGCAATTCCCGGTCCGCGATCCACAGCACTTGCCCAAGTATGCGTCGTATACAGCGCACCACTGCATGCAGAGTGTTGCTAGAGAAAAAGTTTCCTAAAGTTTTCTGTCAGGTTTGAAGCTTATTATTTTCGATAATGCCATCGAGGTGTGTCGCTGCAGGTTGCAGCAACACCACCAAAGACGGTGTTAGTCTACACCGATTTCCGTCTGATCCAAAATACAGACATATTTGGACGGCTAAAGTGAAGCTGACCAGAGCGAATTGGTCGGGACCGACGGAACACTCATTCATATAAAGTGCACACTTCGACGACAGACGTGCTTTGAACGGGGCCTTCACAGCCAGTTCGGTACGTATGGCTTATAAGGCCATGCTGCTACCAGATGCAATAGACTGAAGTACTGAAGACGTCACGGTTTGTTTACCGCGTTGCATTTTGGGAGCAACCGGGGGTCATTTTTAGTGAACGCTACATATCGTCGTGTGATGAATGCATTGGCCATTGCGACTGTTTGGACTTTAGTGAGTTTCGAAATTTGCGCTGTAAAAATTGTACATTTAAACTGCTGTCGGCGGACACCAGAATTAAGATTTTACAGGCTTCCAGTCGACCAGGAAAATTAAAAACGAAAAAGATGGATTCATTCAGTAAGAAATAAGGCCATATACGTAAGTCATCACCGCCGGGACATCGGTTTGCGCCCTTATTTTGTTGGCGGGGAAAAGACGTACACCACGACTGAACCGACAATATTTCCATGGACAGAAGAATGGGAAACCGTTGTGGCTCATCAGCACAACTGCAAAAGAATGCAGTATCCATGAGTAACAGCACCTATGAAGCCTTTACCAGTACAAAAACCGAAAGAAAGAAAGGAATTCAGTCCAATTTGTTGATTTGTGAGACAGTAAACGCTAATTTGTATGGAGTGGTATTTTTTATCATTTGTCAAAATGTGGAGGTTTGTTTTTCATATTCTTGCACAAAATGTATATGCATTGTAGTGTCCTACGTCATGATGAAATCAGCTACTTCAGTTTAAAGACTTACACTATTGACTTAGGGTGAAAATACTTTCATCCACTTGCCAGTGGAAGTTAAGTTTTCTAACACTTAATGGGCCATTTAAAGGTTAAAAGGTATACGTTCACACGTTTTTGTTAAATTTACACCGATGATTTTGGTACTGTATGTGTTAATTCTGACAGAGACACTATGCAATAAATAAACATAAACTGACAAAGGAGGCATCTTGCAAATACTTCTTGTCATTTATTCATAGTTGTATATTTCAAATCACAAAGGTGGTTGCACATACACTATGATTTATAAATTATAGAAACCTCAGGCAACGATTGACTTCTGTTTCTCTATTCAACCTATTGCTCTTCGTTCTTTGTTGAAATCTCATTTATAACATTAAACATTAAAGTGCCCTACAATGAGACAAGTTGCCATACACATATTAAAGAATGAAATCCCAAGCTTGTCAATGTCACCATGTCAGTTATTGAGCCTCAAATAAAATGCAGACATTTTGCATAACCCAATTAATCATTAATACCTATAACCTAGCGTCGAATCATATAATTAAAAATTTTCCCAATTTTAAATATATCAAATAAAATATGTGTTGATTTATGAGAAATAAAAGGTAATGGAAAATATATAATTCCACTGTCTATTTTACAATTAAAATTCACAACCCAGTGAAAACTAGATACTGCCGATTTGATGATCTTGACTGAACGTTTCACAAGATATTCATGAAGGGTTGCAAAAGTCACATCTGGTAGTTCTGATAAGTTATCTGTCCAATTCATCAACAAGGGCTGGGGTATATTGCACTCTTTCAATGCCCCACTCTTCCTAATAAGTTCTGCTGTTGTATCACCATCTGGGTCAATAACATACTTGGACATGCCACTGCTAATAATATCCCGTACCCTTGAAAAAGAAGACATGTAAAAATGCACATTAGATTTTGTGGAAGACAAAAAGTGGAGTATAGTGTCCTCTTCCTTGACTCCCTTTTCATTTATTTCTTCTCTCATCCAGGAATAAATTACAATGAATCACAACATTATTAAAAGAAAGACAAAAAACATTACATTGCTCACAAAGTCCTAGTTGTGATAATCGTAACCCTCGATCCTCCCGATGGTCGTAGACTGAAAAAGAGAAGCCAAACGGCACATATGTCTCCTCATAACAGTCCAAAGTAACTAAGACCCTCATATGTCATCGCCTTTTGATTTTATGGGCCTATCACTCGGAGTTACTCAGTCTTGAGTCATGAACGGTAAAATATCATTGCATTTGGGACCTTTACGTTGATGAAAAGAAAAAAAACAGGCATGGGTGTTCCAACTAACTAAAGCAACTAACCTCCTACAAAGACTCGTTTTTGACTCCGAGGCACTGGAAGAAACCCTTGACATTTTAACCATCTTTGGAGGTCATCGGAAGAATTATCTTCGACAACATGGCAAGGTAACGTAGCTCCTTTTACAGCTCCCTCAGTAAGATACACGATGGTGTCAGCCATCCGTGGCTGGGTTATCACTGTTCGGGTGTATGTTTATATTACGCAAGTCTTGTGTAAACACGTTGCCAGCATGTTGTAAAGCTTAAATCTTTTAGGCCAATGTGAGTTAAGTCTAATTTCCATACAATCTATGATACAATGGGGCTTAGTGTTTATTACCCGATCAAAGTCTGGCACCAAACCACATACCGCCTATCTCCACGAGAATGTATAGAAATTCTCTGCCTGTGTGTACGTCACGAACGTTTCGTTAAAACTTTGACAATTCGGGGGGTAAATTTTTTTATTATTAGATAAACCATTAATAATCAGTTAAAATTGTTTTTAATTCATACCAATCAATATAACAGCACCAAAAAATAAAGTTTGGTAAAATACACTCTTCCGCTCTATCGTCGCCTCCAGAGGTTCACCCACTTACAACACAGCACGGCATTTAGCTAAAATCCTCCGACCCTTGCTGGGTCTCACTCAGCACCACGTGTCCAACTCCAGTCAGTTCGTGGAGATTGCCCGAGGCCTCACCCTACAACCCAGCGACATCTTGGTTAGTTTTGATGTTGTCTCCCTATTCACCAATGTCCCAACTGAAGAGACATGCCTCCTGGTGAAGGACAGACTCGAACAAGACCTTTCCCTTGATGATCGCACATCACTCACCCCTGACCAAATTCATGATCTGCTACTAACATGTGTCTCTTCAAGTTGTTTTCAATTTCAGGGCAAGTTCTACGAGCAGACAGCTGGGACCTCCATGGGATCCCCTCTATCACCGGTCCTTGCTGATATTTTCATGGAAGAGTTTGAAAACTCTTCCCTCTACACCGCCGACCTCCATCCAAACCTGTGGCTCCGATATGTTGATGACACCTTTGTGGTTTGGCCACACGGCAGAGACACACTCCAGGATTTCCTACAACATCTCAACCAGCAACATCCGAGCATCAAGTTCACCATGGAAACAGAAGAAGATGGCAAGATCTCGTTCCTCGATGTCGGCGTTTCCAGAAACAATGACGGCACCCTACACCACAACGTTTACAGAAAGCCTACCCACACAGACCGTTTAATACCTGAACCAGCGCTCCTTCCATCACCCTCGCATCAAGTCATCAGTCAACTGTACCCTCGTTCAACGCGCCTACAACATCTGTGACAAGCACAGCCTTCCCAAGGAACTACAGCACATCCGAACTACCCTCGAGCGCAACGGTTACAATCCCAGCAAGATCAGCACAGCGAAGCCGGTTCCAAACCCCGAACACAAGGTAAGTGATCTAACCCTTTCTGCTTGTCTCCCCTATCTAGGTTCGACGTCTCACAAACTACAACGCATTCTCCGACAAGCGGGCATCCAAGTGTACCACTCAGCTCCCAGCAAACTCCAAGGGCTTCTACACACCCACAAGGATAAACCGGATCCCAGTAACAGAGCGGGAGTCTACAGGATCCCCTGTGAGTGCGGTAAGGTGTACATCGGCGAAACAGGACGGAATCTCCCCATCAGACTTAAAGAACACCGAGCGCACGGCCGCAGAGGAGATTTCGATAAGTCAGCTATCGTCAAGCACTCGCACATCAAGGACCACCAGATAGACTGGCAGGCAGCACAACTCATCACACCCATCGACGCATGGCACCCCAGACGCATGAGAGAGGCCATCGAGATCGTCAAACACGACACTGTGCCACAGGACATCGGTTTCTACATCAGCGACATTTGGCGACCACTACTACGGACTGAAGGATCTTCTATATCCAAAGTCCATAACCCATGCCGGACTGAGGGATCTCCTATATCCTAAGTCAACCACCCTCCATCCCCCTGTGCTTTTTAACAACTGATTCAGTTCAGTGAGCACACACTCCTCTCCCCAAACCCCTAGGATCCTAGCGTCAACAGTTCCCGCCTGCGCGCCTCAACGAACTAATCCTCCAGCATCCATTCAAGGGATGATCCTCCAGCAGTCTACTTAAGCAGCAGCGTTTCCAGAGTCCGGCATTCTCCTGAGGACGACCAGAGCATACTGATCGAAACGTCGAGTTTTACCGCCAGTTCATTTTAGAACTAATTACTACTCAATTGAGCATTTCACATGGTGTCACCGCAATTACTCTTACTTATCCTCCTCACCATGCAAAGCTACAAGTTCTAAATACACTCTTCACAGGACCTTTAATTGGATGAACTTGCTGATATGCAGAAAGGATCACACTGATCAGTATGTAATTAGCAATGCAACAAGAACAACAGACAACATTGATTCCCAAGGTACCATCCCCCTGACCCATCAAGGTACAGGTAGCACCGGTATCAATTAAACATGCTATGTCTTCTTTAGGGACCATGGAAAAACTAGTCAGGTATCCTACCATGATGACTCAAACAAGAGGCTGGATTCATGCATAGGTTACTTTGGGTACAATTAAGTCCTGTGGTGCACCAATGAACACGATCAACTATTGGGGCTCTTGAAGAGGGTCTTTGGAACATGTTTTGGTTTTTTGTTTGTTTTCTCTTTCTCTTTCTGGAGTACTTGAGTTACTTAAAAGAAAATAAACTTTATCTTTAAGTTCATTAAGATTGTTAACGGAAACTTACAATAGGAAAAGGGTAATTAAAAGTTCAAATATATTTTCATTATATACCGTAATCACAAGTGCATAATTTCGATACAATACACAGAACATTTCGTCTTTCAGTTGTTTAGGATTTCATTGTACTTGTTATATTTTTTATATTTGTAAACACACTCGTCTATCTCTGATTTGTAGGAAATTTTGACATTTGTCATCTTCATTTAAGTATATTATAATGTGAAGGAAAAAAAAGCTTTAATATTTTATGTTCATTCTTCACTGTTGGTCATCACTTATGTTGTTTTAATCACATTTCATGAGAAAATTATATATAACCATAGTTCAAAATCTAATGCACTTTTAGAATATCAGTTTTGTAGATAAGTAATGCTCAGTAGAGAACAAAATCATTGTTCTAGCTGGTGGATCTTGTTGCATTGAGCAGCCTGCACACTTTTCTATAGTTGCACATTGTTGCATTCAGCAGGGTGTCTGTGTAATGCCTGTAGGGGTTAGGGTTATAAAAGGGAAGGTACAACATCGGCAGTGTTGTCAGAACTGCTTCTATGATTATGCGCATTTTCTTTGAATCAAGATATACATTAAACAAACCAGCCTGTGAAGGTTTCAGTCAGCTCAATACATAGTCTAAGTCGTGAGAATTTGTTTATACAGAAAACACTTGGATCAAACATTTGCCATATGGCAATTTTGGCTAATTTGTTTTGTGTTTAAATGGGAGCCATTCAGAAAGATTGTTTTCAGGAAGATACTTTTAGAATCCTTTACAAACTAAGGTTTTTTTATTCGGATAATAATTGTGTAATAATTTTGTAAGCAATATATTGTACCATCACTTTGATTGGCTTACACATTCATGAGACAATTGTCATTATTACAAGTGTTTTTGTTCTAGCAAGTGCCTGTGGTTCTTACAAAGCGTCGTCATACCGGTGATTGGCAGTGTCAGTTTGACTGAGTTAATATAATCACCATTGTGTGTGTGTGCGTGTGTGAGCGCATTCAAACCGGGGACATATAAGAATAGGGACAATAGTCCCCGGTTGCTATCACAATGGAGAACCATTGTGTCCCCGGTTGCCAGGACAAAGGAATTTGACAAAGGATGTCCCCGATTGCAGGCGTTTACACACGTGTGTGTGTGTGTGTGTGTGTGTGGACAGGCATTACATTCACTGTGTGGACTTGAGAAGAAAAGATGTCCACACAGTGCAGGAAGTCTATGCACTGTGTGGACTTACACAGGTCCACACAGTGTTTTTGGACTTTGGAAAAGTACGAATATCTCTGAAATTTGAGATTTGTCTAGGCAGGTTCTTTGACTTAAATCGAAGGATATTATTAAAAGGGAAAAATAGAACGAAAACCGCTCTCAAAACACTCTTCTGTGTGAAATGGGAACGATTTTAAGAAATTCTAATCCTTAAGTACACGAGAACAAAGGAATGTCCACAGAGTGTATGGACCGTAAACCTGTGTGTGTGTGTGTGTGAGTATGGGATGTGAGTATGTCTAAGGTGTAAACCGAGAACTTATAACAAAAGGGAACAATAGGTCCTCGGTTGAAAAATGTGTACAAATCTAATGTGAGAAGCCTCAAAAAGTTTAAGTCCAACAACAAAGAGAACAAAATAGGGGAACAATAGGAGGTCCTCAGTTTACACCTTAGACAAGATTGTCTGTGTGTGTAAGCGTTACGTACCCTATGTGGACCTAGAGAACAAAAGATGTCCACGCAATATAGGTTCTTGAGACAAACATATTTTCAAGGGATATTTGATACCATCATCAGCTTTACACCTAGTAAGTTTCATGTCTGTGATCATTTATGTCTATCGAGAAAACCAATAACGTATGAGGGCTTTAACCACTCACGGCTAATTATTTATTCAATTAAAAATAGAGGTCATTGCATAGAGGAATTCGCTTAGCTAAAGATGAGCAAATTACCAGCCAAAGTCTGCATACTTTTAATGACAAACTGGATGACACAAACTTGCAAAACTTTCTGGTAAGCAATATGTTCTATTTATCAGCTGTATTTTTTTTCTCTTTTGCCTTTTCCAGGCGTTTTATTGTTTATCCATCAATACAATTACATGTCAAAAGCACACAATTGAACAAAACAAAAGAAGAAAACAGAAGCATTACAAATTAATTAACAGACAAATATTTTGAAATTTGGTATACAGTTTGTGAATTCAATTTCATTTTTGAACGTTTTCCAAAGAAGTTTATAATTAAAAGTAGTGTTTGAATTGAATGCGTTAATTACTCTGCATTTATACACAGTGAAAGAGGCTGTTATTAAGAGGTTAACCGTGTCGAAATTAATATCATTAATATTATAACCTACCACTATATCTTTCAACTTAATGTCATGCTTGATGCGTAAGATAAGATTCATGAGATATTGTTCCAAAATTGTTTCAGAGACTTACAGGAAAACAAATAGTGATTGAGGTCGTCGAGTTACTTAAATTCCATTTAGTCAGATTAGTTTTATTTGGGAGGATGTTGTATATTAATTTAAATCTGAATTCTTTATATTTATTTATAGGTCGTTTTTTTATCTTAAAATTCCAAAGTTGAATCCAATTAAAGTCATGTGGGAGTTGTAAGACGGTTTTCCAGTACACTTCACCTCTACTTACGTGTTGTTTGTTCTTAATAAGAATATTATACACTGTCCTGGATTTCAAATTGTTAATTTCACTTGTGTGATTATCCAAATTCAGAACTTTTCATTTATAGATGGAGCAATGAATTGAGTCAATTTGGCAGCTGCTAGTTTCTTGATCCAAATGTTAGGTATTGCTTTTCTGATTTGATACGTCTCGGCAATGTAGTTTGTTTTGTTGATGAGCTGATTTTGAATGTCAGTAGCATGAACAAATACTTTAGGACAAAAGTCTCCTACAAACACAATACCAGACTTAATCCAATGCTTAAAGATAAACGGTTTACCGTTAATATTTATGAGACTGTTGCCCCATATGATCTGATTTCTAATTTCTATGGGGTCTAATTCCAAACCAGAAACACTGACGTCGATTTCTTTGAATTCGAACCATGACCTTAACATATCTATATAAAATGTAGGTACATTACCACTTGGCCTGTCTATCAATTTAATAATGTCCGCAGGAAGGCAGTTAAATTGAAAAAGTAACGGAACTCCTCCATATGGAGATAGAACCTTCTTAGCAAGGCATTTCCATGATCCATGGGAATTATCACACAATCATTTTACCCACATTACTTTGAGAGCTTTTATTTGTGACGGAAGATCAATCATTCGTAACCCTCCTTCACTAATATCACCAATCATTGTTTCTCTTTTCACTTTTTCGTATTTTGATTTTCAAACAAAGTGAAAAAGCAATCGTTCGACAGCCTTAATAATAGACTTTGGAACATGCAAAACTCTAGCGTTATACATAATTTGAGAGATACCGAGTGTTTTTACTATTCTGCCAAAAATTGTTAGGCGTCTGGCATTCCATGTATTTAAAACTTAGTAACCTTACAGTCCCAATTCAATTCTCTCAGCTTCATTTCGTTTCTGCCAAAATACACACCTAAACACCTAATAGGGTTCACAGGCCATTTTATACCAGCAAAATAACAATTAGTAAAGCCTTTTCCTAGCCACAGACCTTCTGTTTTGTTTAGGTTAAGCTCTAGCCCGGCAATATTTTCCAAATTATTTGTTTCATTTAGTACATACATTATAGAATGTTTATCTCTGATGAAGATGGTCGTGTCATCAGCATATTGAGCCATTTTGATTTCTGATATGTCTCCATCTTGATTAATTTGGATACCTTTAATACTTTCGTTGGCTTTAATCTTAAGAGCCAAGATTTCCGCAGCAATGATGAACAATAGTGCTGATAGCGGACAGCCCTGTCTAATGCCTCTAGTCACGTTGAAATAATTAGATAGCCAACCATTATGAATGACGCAACTCTCTATGTTACTGAAGAGAACATCAGTCCAATTTAGAAAGGACGTTCCAAAATTGAAAAACGCTAAAGCTTTCTTGATAAAGTTAACCTCAACTGTATCAAACGCTTTTCTAAAATCCAAGAAAATAATGGCCTCTTCAGTCTGTTTATCTAAGCGCAAATCAATTATGTCTTGAATCAGGCGGATGTTTTGTCCTGCATTTCTACCTTTTATGTAACCACGTATGTCACAACTGATAGTTAAAGGAGCGATTATCTTTGTGATAAGCCAGAAACCAATTCTAGATGCAATATTCAAACTTAATTGTCTCCATGTGAATTGCGTTGTGTCTGGATGAAGTTTTCTCCAAATATCACAGAGATCGAATTTTGTGATTAACCTGTACAGTGATTTAATCTTCTTATAATGACCACTTTTGTTTGTAACATCAACAGGCGGGTTAAGTACACAATTATAATCACCTCCTATAATTACGTTACCATAATTAAATATGTATCTATCAATCCAATTTGTCAATGTTTTATAGAACTGTTCTTTGTATTGTGCTGCAGTGGTAGCGTAAATATTGACAAGGCAAAAGCTTTTCTCATTTAATGTATAGTTCAAAATGAGTTTACGACCGTCATCACTGCTATGGTGATTGATAACATCAATGTTACACATCTGATCTACAAATACAGATACTCCTCGACTGTGGTTTGTTCCATATACATGGAAACTGTAACCTTGCCATTCTTGACTAATGGTTTTGTGCATTCCTTGTGTTAAAAAGGTTTCTTGAAACAAGATAATATCTGCTTTCTGATATTTTATCCACTGAAAAAGTTGTCTTCTTTTATCTTTGTTTCTCATACCTCGAACGTTAAGCGACAAAATATTAAGTGTTTGCGTCATTAGAGTGAGTTTTGAAAAAGATTATGACATATTGCATTAATTGATGTGAACTTGAAGCATACATTAAAGAGTATGAGTAAGGAGAATAGAATGGTGCCGAAATCAGTGTGTTAATGTGAGTTCTGTTGTTGGCGTCGTCGACGTCTTTTCCCAGTCGGGTTGCTCGTTGTTTGATTAACTTGTATCTCAGTATCATTTTCGTTCAGATTGGGTTGTTCTATATAATGTGGCTTTTACCGAATATTGGAATGTATGTATGTATGACCTGTAATGTAATAATTGATCATTATGCTAAACTCGACCTGCTGTGTTATACAATTCGAATTGCAATGTAATACCGCCGTAATGTAATGTTTGTAATTTACACAAACATACCGTAGGCCAAATTTACATTTTTTAGTGATGAGTATTTGTTATTAGTTTGGAAATCATTAGTTTGGAAATGTGTTTTATAGAGAATTACACGATACAATGATTTACTCGTAATGTAATGCCACCAAATTCGATAATATTTTTTAACATTCACAAACGCATATTGCAGTTTACGTTTTTGTGTTTTGTAGGGAATTACACAATAAAATGATTTTTGATTACGATGATTCCCTTAAGACTTTGTTATCGTTAAAATTCATTGTTTTTCTTGTGTAATGCCTCAAAATAAATGAGTTAATAAAATAATTAATGCAATTTTAAATCGATATATTGTTGTTGTATAATTGTAGTTATAAAATATACATATTCCACGTCAATCTTTGCGAAATGTTTGAGACTGAATCTGTACAATGCCCTTTTCCTATTATAGAATGGATGTCAGGAAAAGAACATGTTGTCAAATATCTTGTTTGAAAGTAATTTTTATGACCAAAACAAGTTGGCAGTGAAACAACGAAACACATGGAACATACATAGAAGAGTGGCTCATAAGCAAATATCTTTAAATCTATATTTTTAAGAGAGTTTAGGTCATAAGGAACCCAAGTAACATAAGTGTAAGCTGAATTGTTCACATGTTGCTTGTTTAACCATATCTGCATGGGGGGGGGGGGGCAATGCGCCCCTTGATATTTATTTTTTTACAGTAACTCCAGAACGCTTCGACTAATAACGCACACATTTTCTGACTCATCTGAACTTTTCTTTAGGACCCTCCTCATACCCAATCAACGATGTCCAATTGAATTTCAACTTTTCAGTGGTAAATACTACATTTGTGATACTTTAATACATTGTGGACATTGATGTGGACAAAACTGAGTCACGTGATCACTTTCGATGCATTATGAGAATCCAATATGGACGCCATGGTGTTTAAATGCATTTCACTTTTTAACGTATTTGTAAAGTATTTTTGTTCAATATATGAATTTACTACACAAATAGAGATTTGGATGTTATTATATCTGCACAAAATAAGCCAAAGTTTTGGCTATAGCGCTATTAGCGGTGATCTTAATTAAACGTCAAATTATTGCTGGCTTATTGCCAAGTTTGATGGCAAGCGCAAACTGAGGAAATTAAGGAAAATGTGGGAAAAATGCCTTTTTGACCAACAATTTAAAATAATTTGAAAACAAAAATAAAAAAATAAATAAAAGGTAAAGAACTCTTCACGGCCTCCGTTGAATTTCAATTCGATCGAAAGGTAACATACTTTGAACTTTTCTGAGAGATATTTGTTTTTTTATATTTCTAAAGGACCATAACCCAGGTTATTTTCCTGAATGTGATTGTGAGATTCCCCTTTGATAACAATTTGCTATTAGTAGACAAGCCTTGACATATCGCTTCACACCGGGGATTTGTAATTATTTTGTGCCATGTCGAACCTTCCAGGAAGCAAGCAGGATATGTTTTCTGCAGACGACAATTGCCATCACCTTCTAGCTCAGTTTTCTGCAGTTTATTTAGCAGTGTGCCCGCTTTTTGTCGTGTGACTGTCTTTTTTGAAACCATGGATCCGCTCCTGGAGTAGGTGTCTTGACGTACCCCTAGACCAGCCATAGCCTTTTATAGTCAAGGCGCACGCGGCAACTTGGAACACACACACACACACACACGTGTGTAAACACCTGCAATCGGGGACATCCTTTGTCAAATTCCTTTGTCCAAAAAAGCGGGGACATATTGTTCTCCATTGTGATAGCAACCGGGGACTATTGTCCCTTTTCTTATATGTCCCCGGTTTGAATGCGCTCACACACGCACACACACACACACACATGTAAACGCCTGCAATCGGGGACATCCTTTGTCAAATTTCTTTGTCCAAAAAAGCGGGGACATATTGTTCTCCATTGTGATAGCAACCGGGGACCATTGTCCCTTTTGTTATATGTCCCCGGTTTGAATGCGCTCACACACGCACACCGCTTAAACACACACTCACACACAGTCGTGAACTTCAAGACGTCTGAGGACCCTCCATTATTCCTCTATTGTTTGGACTCTTTGAAGCAATCTCCATTGGTTTTGTACACTCCGTTTTCCGAGGACAGCGAAGAACAAAGAACTGCCGTCCGAGGACCTATTGTTTCCTTTCTTATATGTCCTAGTGGTAACAAATCGAGCACCTTTACCAGTCCGTTCTGCAGTCTTATGTTTTTCTTTATATTTCTTTACCGATTTGGTAGAGGAGTATTACAATACATAAATCAATAAGGTAAATAATTTGTTATGATATCACTTAAAATATAGACGAGCCTAACATTTTGCTTACAGTGATTGGTTTAAATAAATTTGCATACGTAAATTATTCATTATGCTGGTGGTTAACGAATAAACTAGCGTCTTCAGACCCCGACTGCTAACATTAAGGCGCTTGTGGCTTCGCCACTCACGTGGGCGTGGTCTTTTTTCGGGCGTTGTGTTCCAGGTTGCCGCGTGCGCCTTGACTAAAGGCTAGACCCACCCCTGCTCATCTTTCACAGATTGTCCCCGAGTTGATAATTTGAACATTTTAGAGAGATCAAAAGTTCACGCACTGTGAACTTTTTTATTTGTTGTTATATATTTCTCAGTAAAGAAAAATAAACCCATAACCGATTAGTTTCGGTTGAATCTGCTGGATTGATTATGAGATAACAGTTTCCTATTAGTAAAATATACAATCACAACAGCATCTGTACCATCAGGGTACATCACCGCAGATTGCCCATGCAGAGTCATACATGTACATGTAGAGGTTGTACTTCTCCACATAACATCAAGATTTAAAAAAAATTATTCAGATGAATAAGATTTCAGATGTAGGCCTATTGTAAATGTTAGTGCCTTTTTAACAAATCAATTTAATTAATGATTGTTTTGCTGATATCTCAAAATACCAGATTTGATGGTTTCTTGTCATAGACCATGCAGCTATAGTGTACATTTTGTGCCCGGCGTAGTTTGACCTTTGGGGCTCTTTTGTAAACATTGTGATGTCATTGGTCTCATCATCTATAAGAATGATTGCAATGCTTTACTGCAGAAAACAATATTGTGATCCGTCACTGATGGCAATATGCAGTCTAGCCATGCCGCGCCAACGCATACACTTTCGCCCAGAAAATCACCCTAGTACTCAAGGTCACGGAAAGTGTAAACAAGTCACATGGTCTATATACTAGCTGATGTAAAAATGTACTTTTATAATTAATTCAACTACATTATCGAATGGCATCATAGTCAGGTCACATTTAAAAATCAAATTGTTTTGAAAAAATTTAGGAGCAAAGCCTTTCTGTATCATAGTAGTTTACGGCTGTAGAGGATTTTTGTTTTCAGAATACAAATGCATATACTATAGGTGAATGTACAGTGGCAATTATATACTGCTCCTCATTGCCTTCATCCTTTAAAGGACCACAGAAATAGAGCCGTATTAAAATGCCATGGAGATACTAAAATATGGTATTTTTAAGGATTAAAAAAATAGCTCACTGATTTTTAGCGAGCTACTTATAGTAACTAATAGGCCTAAACTATCTAATGTGTAATTTTCGTTCACCAAAGTGCTATCTTTGTGAAGTAATCGATCATTTACTGACCCAAACTCGGTTGAAAAGATCGAAAATATCAAAATCAGAAGGTTGCAAAAAAAACACTGTTGGTTATTTTAGTCTAACGTTATAGCGTATTTTTTCATGTATGATTTGTGAATTACGCTGTATATTTATTGTTAACGATAAATATATACTGTGGTGCACACAGTACATATATGGAGATCGGACATGTCGGATCTGACTTAACGTTAATAGTTACTTGTCTGTTCTCACGTTTGGCTTGTCGTTTAAATGATTTCTTGAGTTTTCTTGAGTCTGGGTGCCTTTGACATCCCAAATTCCCCATGAAGGTTTGAAGTCTTCAGCAGTAAAATGATCGGTACATATCACGCTGGTTGGAGACCGCCTGAACCATTTTGCCCTCGTCAACCGCACTTTGTGGCCCAAATGTTTCACAGTGCCTCGTCTTTTAGGGAACCTATGGAGGCTTACACCTTCGCTAGGAGTATTACTACAGCCTGCTACGACACATCTTGTAGGCATGATGTATATTTTCAAGGAAATTTAGGATGAAAATATGTATACACATATATTGGAGTTTTGACATAGGTGCATCGGACACGCACACACACAAACAAACAGCTGTGCATTGCTAGGAAATCGTTCTTTAACTGACGTCACGGTTACCACGTGATGCATTACATCACTCAATTGCCAATAAAGTGAGGGGCTTGTGAAGTGGCATACAAGTCTTGTTTTATTATGCAAAACACATTTATTAAGAGCCATAATGGTTTTTATTTCTGTGATCCTTTAACCCCTGGCCCTGTGCACAAAAACACCATTTAATTGACCGGTGTTAATTTTGGCTTGACAAAACAAATCGTCCATCTACTTTGTTTAGAGAGGTATATAGCCTATTTATGCGCGACATCACTTTTCCGGGATACAATTGCATCAACAGTTGTTTGGTCGTATATAACCTCCGCCGCGTGAATGCTATTTTCTCTGAAAATACATGATTAAACTCCGTTCATATACATGTACGTGTTTGTGTTATTGCGTTTAAATCCCCTGTTGCATCCTTTTCGATACCATTACGTCTAGTGTATTCTGACAGGCCTAACCATAATGGTCTAATCCATCTCAATCACATTAGTTACTTCTATGCATCAACTAGTCAGCATAATGCGGGTGATTTTGCTGTGTTTGTTCGTTTTGGTTACATCAGTCTGGGGCACATATTCACAGGAAGGTAAGCTTCATTCATACCAAATGTAAAATAACTTTCGATTGATTTTAGTTGTGTTCTGTTGGTGTAGCGCTGGTATTTACAGTGAAATCCAGAGGTTGTCAGTTTGAATTCAGCAGGACAAGTGGCCACTTGACTCAATTGGGAAAGTTGTGTTGATTTGAACGTTTTCTCAAAGGGATTATTGTCTTAAATTTATTAATTACGTTGTGATTAATCGTCCTCTTGTTGAAAAGTTGAAACATTCGTAAAGTTTGAATTCTGTTTTTTCACATAGGGCACAAGATTTATTAGTATTTTGCATCTTGAATGTGACATGGTACGTTTAAAATATAGGTATTACTTGAAGCTCGATGCTGTGTGGCCCAATTGTCCCTTCGTGAAATCGCAAATTGCTCGTTAGTACCCAATTTGCCCTTGGCCAATTAGTGTAATTACAAACCTACTGAGTTTTACACCCTGTAACTTTGTGGGATTTCAATGAAGTAAATCAGAATATCGAAAACAAATTGGCCCTTCGTGAAAACAGTGACGAAATTTTACAAACGATCGTAGTTTCCCGAAACGTGATGATCTGCAACGGAAACATCCGATTTGTTTGTTGTCAAATGCAGCACAATTTTTAACGGCCGGTTTAAGTCAATGACAGCACAATGCTATGTTATAATCAGCACGTACCAAAACTTTCAATATCCATGTACGTAAACACGAACAGATTGTTTAATTTTGAGCTGTAAAAGTAAACAAACCATTGAAAGTAACATCAAAGATTATCGACTGCAACGGAAAACCTCCTGTGGTAAATTCCATGGACCTACTAAGCAGAAATATCTGCTTACCAGAAATATTTGCTTAGTAGCTTAGTAAATTCACATGAAATGACTGTACTTTGGCTGGTAGTCTGTTTTATGTTGCTTAGCAAAATTATCGGCTTAGCAGCTCTGTGAAATTGGCCCCAGTTCGTAACTAGTTGCTTACAGGCCTATACATGTTGGATTTATTCAATTACAGTTCGTAGCTAGGGGCCTATAGTTGCTTACAGGCCTGTACATGTTGGATTTATTCATTTACAGTTCGTAGCTAGGGGGCTTGTAGTTGCTTACAGGCCTATACATGTTGGATTTATTCATTTACAGTTTGTAGCTAGGGGTTCTGTAGTTGCTTACAGGCCTATACACGTTGGATTTATTCATTTACAGTTTGTAGCTAGGGGGCCTGTAGTTGCTTACAGGCCTATACATGTTGGATTTATTCATTTACAGTTCGTAGCTAGGGGTCTGTAGTTGCTTACAGGCGTATACATGTTGGATTTATTCATTTGCAGTTCGTAGTTAGGGCCCTGTAGTTGCTTACAGGCCTATACATGTTGGATTTATTCATTTACAGTTCGTAGCTAGGGGTCTGTAGTTGCTTACAGGCCTATACATGTTGGATTTATTCATTTACAGTTCGTAGCTAGGGGCCTGTAGTTGTTTACAGGCCTATACATGTTGGATTTATTCATTTACAGTTCGTAGCTAGGGCGTCTGTAGTTGCTTACAGGCCTATACATGTTGGATTTATTCATTTACAGTTCGTAGCTAAGGGCCTGTAGTTGCTTACAGGCTTATACATGTTGGATTTATTCATTTACAGTTCGTAACTAGGGGGCCTGTAGTTGCTTACAGGCCTATACATGTTGGATTTATTCATTTACAGTTCGTAGCTAGGGGCCTGTAGTTGCTTACAGGCCTATACATGTTGGATTTATTCATTTACAGTTCGTAGCTAGGGGCCTGTAGTTGCTTACAGGCCTATACATGTTCGATTTATTCATTTACAGTTCGTAGCTAGGGGGCCTGTAGTTGCTTACAGGCCTATATATGTTGGATTTATTCATTTACAGTTCGTAGCTAGGGGCCTGTAGTTGCTTAGAGGCCTGTACATGTTGGATTTATTCATTTACAGTTCGTAGCTAGGGGGCCTGTAGTTGCTTACAGGCCTATACGTGTTGGATTTATTCATTTACAGTTCGTAGCTAGGGGGCCTGTAGTTGCTTACAGGCCTATACGTGTTGGATTTATTCATTTACAGTTCGTAGCTAGGGGCCTGTAGTTGCTTACAGGCCTATACGTGTTGGATTTATTCATTTACAGTTCGTAGCTAGGGGCCTGTAGTTGCTTACAGGCCTATACGTGTTGGATTTATTCATTTACAGTTCGTAGCTAGGGGACTGTAGTTGCTTACAGGCCTATACGTGTTGGATTTATTCATTTACAGTTCGTAGCTAGGGGTCTGTAGTTGCTTACAGGCCTATACGTGTTGGATTTATTCATTTACAGTTCGTAGCTAGGGGCCTGTAGTTGCTTACAGGCCTATACATGTTGGATTTATTCATTTACAGTTCGTAGCTAGGGGTCTGTAGTTGCTTACAGGCCTATACGTGTTGGATTTATTCATTAACAGTTCGTAGCTAGGGGCCTGTAGTTGCTTACAGGCCTATACATGTTGGATTTATTCATTTACAGTTCGTAGCTAGGGCGTCTGTAGTTGCTTACAGGCCTATACATGTTGGATTTATTCATTTACAGTTCGTAGCTAGGCGGCCTGTACAGGCCTATACATGTTGGATTTATTCATTTTACAGTTCGTAGCTAGGGGCCTGTGGTTGCTTACAGGCCTATACATGTTGGATTTATTCATTTACAGTTCGTAGCTAGTGGCCTGTAGTTGCTTACAGGCCTATATATGTTGGATTTATTCATTTACAGTTCGTAGCTAGCGGCCTGTAGTTGCTTAGAGGCCTGTACATGTTGGATTTATTCATTTACAGTTCGTAGCTAGGGGGCCTGTAGTTGCTTACAGGCCTATACGTGTTGGATTTATTCATTTACAGTTCGTAGCTAGTGGCCTGTAGTTGCTTACAGGCCTATACGTGTTGGATTTATTCATTTACAGTTCGTAGCTAGTGGCCTGTAGTTGCTTACAGGCCTATACGTGTTGGATTTATTCATTTACAGTTCGTAGCTAGTGGCCTGTAGTTGCTTACAGGCCTATACGTGTTGGATTTATTCATTTACAGTTCGTAGCTAGGGGTCTGTAGTTGCTTACAGGCATATACATGTTGGATTTATTCATTTACAGTTCGTAGCTAGGGGTCTGTAGTTGCTTACAGGCCTATACATGTTGGATTTATTCATTTACAGTTCGTAGCTAGGGGCCTGTAGTTGCTTACAGGCCTATACGTGTTGGATTTATTCATTTACAGTTCGTAGCTAGGGGCCTGTAGTTGCTTACAGGCCTATACGTGTTGGATTTATTCATATACATTTCGTAGGTAGTGGCCTGTAGTTGCTTACAGGCCTATACGTGTTGGATTTATTCATTTACAGTTCGTAGCTAGGGGCCTGTAGTTGCTTACAGGCCTATACGTGTTGGATTTATTCATTTACAGTCCGTAGCTAGGGGCCTGTAGTTGCTTACAGGCCTATACGTCTTGGATTTATTCATTTACAGGCCGTAGCTAGGGGCCTGTAGTTGCTTACAGGCCTATACGTCTTGGATTTATTCATTTACAGTCCGTAGCTAGGGGCCTGTAGTTGCTTACAGGCCTATACGTCTTGGATTTATTCATTTACAGTCCGTAGCTAGGGGCCTGTAGTTGCTTACAGGCCTATACGTGTTGGATTTATTCATTTACAGTCCGTAGCTAGGGGCCTGTAGTTGCTTACAGGCCTATACGTGTTGGATTTATTCATTTACAGTCCGTAGCTAGGGGCCTGTAGTTGCTTACAGGCCTATACGTGTTGGATTTATTCATTTACAGTTCGTAGCTAGGGGCCTGTAGTTGCTTACAGGCCTATACGTGTTGGATTTATTCATTGACAGTCCGTAGCTAGGGGCCTGTATTTGCTTACAGGCCTATACGTGTTGGATTTACTCATTTACAGTTCGTAGCTAGGGGCCTATATTTGCTTACAGGCCTATACGTGTTGGATTTATTCATTTACAGTTCGTAGCTAGGGGCCTGTAGTTGCTTACAGACCTATACATGTTGGATTTATTCATTTACAGTTCGTAGCTAGTAGACCATAGGCCGAATTAGGTTTTTGTGTTCATTCGTGCTCTTCACCTAGGTACTCAATAAAAACTTGCATAGGGGGCCAAAAATATTATTGTTGACAAAAAAGTGAATGTTCACCCCTTGAAAAAGTTGCTCCTTTGCGTACATTTTGAGGAAAATTGTACTGCTATATGAGAGGCTTTGGAAGACGTGACAGAGGCCCCTTTTCGACCACTCGGACACGCTTTGTTATATGAGCCTTTCCCCCGCCAATCAGCACTCTCGTTAGACAGAACTTATCAAACTTTTTTCCCAGGGCTTTCGAGCAATTCAACATACCCCCTCGTATACACTGCTCTCTCGACCGTGGGGACGAGGTTGGAGTAAACGTTAACAACCGCGTTGATCAACATGGCGGAAACGGAGCGGAGCGATCGTCAAAAAATCGCATTGTTAATGAATTTTACATTGTGATCCAGGGATACGGTGTTTGCAGACCAAAGCTGGTCTCGATTTATTAATTTCGCTAAAAATGGAAGGTTCTGAGAGAAATTCTTGAGAGAGAAATTTCTGCAGAACGTCACGGTCATGATCACGATGACCATGGAGGAATCTTTCTTCCTCCTTGCGATGACGATGATGGTGAGAACCAAGGCCAAGATCAGTGTTGCGACACACTGTGTCAGTCACTGAAAGATAAGTTAGAGAGCATGATCTGATGTCCGTCTGGTGGACTACAACTTAAACAAGAGTAAACGCTGGATATGCTAACTCACTGTTAGATCTTTCTCAGCCCGTTTCACCAAGAGAAACACACATTTCGCCGCAGAAGGGACAACAAATGAGCATCTCTGGAACTGGTAAGAATAGGCCTAACATAAGTTACGTTAGTGCTGAGACGATTAACCAACCAAAAGTGCACTGTTTAACATGTTTAAGTGTTTATTAGAAATTTGCTAACCGGCTAATATTAAAAAAAGAACAAAAAAAAGAAAAATAGAGAAGAATTTGCCACCCATTTTGTTTTTCTAGACATTATTTATTTATTTATTATTATTATTTTGCCGCATTAGTTATTATATTAAGCAATCATTTTGGGAAGTTTATTGATGCTTTTATTTTAATTGAAACATGATTGAAATCGTATAACGTTACACATTGTTCCATTTGCCAACTAACGTTTTATCTAGCACTATAAATTATACTTATTGAATATTCTAAACAATTAATATTCTAAACAATATTTATCTAACTTGATCAAAATTACACAAATAAACAGTCTAAAACAAGTGTTCACTTCAGTTTCTCAACATTGAATTACATGTAAGTCTAGAAAAATTGCCAATATAAATTCAGTTAAAAAGCATAAACAAATGCAACATAAATTGGTGTGAGTATGAGCAAAATTATGAGTTGAATTATGGTTGCCCACAAGTTGGCATGCGTACAAGTCGATTCAAATTCTTTTTAAGCTGACATTTATTGAAATATATTCATTCATAATTATTATTACATTGTATTATTATTATTATTATATAAAGGTTTCCTGTCTGCAAGTATAAGACATAATTATAAGACAATCTTTTCAGCTGATGGTAGAATTTCTAGGGCCACTCCCCACCTTTATTTTTTTCTTGACCATACACCATGGTTGCAGCAGGTGCATGTTATGTTATGTTTTTGAAAGTCCATGCACTTTATAATTGTTTCACAATTTAGATTTAAAAAAAAATAAAAATAAAAATATTAAATAAAATAATAATTTAATATCATTTAGTAAATAAAAACTTGCAGATGCTAGAGTCAGAAGGTGATGGACCCCCCCCCCCCGTTAGCCATTCCAAAAGTATTTAATTAATTGTATTTTTTGTATCTCTTATGTCCCTACTTAGCCTCAACTTCCCATGCAGTTGCTGATTATGAGACGACTAGTAAGCAGTGATGATGACAAACCCTTGTTGAAGAAGAATTTACTGCCATCCAGTGCTGACCTCCCATCTCAACAACAACACACAAATGGATAGGGCTGTGCGTTTTCGGTTATTTTGGGAACCGAATACCCAAAATTTGAAATCTTCGGATACCAGGGTACCCGTAAACAATTTTGTAAAACACATAAATCAGAGACTTCCATTATTTTGTGTGGCTTTAAATGTCGGAATTTTAAAAAGTCGTTTACAGGTAATTGGAACCAAAAAATGGAACCGGATAATGACATTTTTGGTCGGGTATTCGGGTACCCGGCACAGCCTTACAAATGGACAAGCAGAAATGTCCAGCCTTCACCTAGTTTTATTCAAAAGTACATGAATTGATCATTTACAAAAAAGATATACTAAGATTTTATTTATTTATAAATGTTTTTTATTTATTTATTTGGGTGGGGGCAGTGTATAAGCCAGGATTCGAAAATTGGGCATCCAAATTTATTATTCTTTGATAATCTGGATGTCCAAATGTTTAGCTTCCAATTCTTTTGCACGTGATTTACAAAATAAAACAGGGTGTCCATTTAGCAAACAGGGCGGTCTAAAAGACACCCAAAGGTATTGCTGGTTAATAATACGGTGGGGGAGGCTATATCACCCACTCTACTTAGAAAAACACTAATTACAAAAAAATAATAAAAACAGTATACCTAGAATCAGAGAATCTCAAAAACTGAGATCTGTACTTGAAATATGCAGTCCACGACTTGTATCTATTTATTTATAACGACTGCAACCTTGTTTAAATCATTTATATTGAGCACACAATGATAGCCTTATTTAATAAATGTTAGCTTATTAGGCTAACATTTGTGCAAGAAAAGTGGCTGACGTTGAGTTCATAACTTTGTCATTGTGTGCTCAAGTGAAAATAACATGTGAAAAAAAATTGTTATTTTGGAAAGGAATAGGGTTGACACTCAAGGAGGACATAACAAGATTATTAAGTATGAAGTCCTAAAAAGGTCTCGATCTCATACATGGTGATCTCGACTACAATGCCAATTCCCAAATGCAGACACAGTGTCTTAGAAAGGAGGGAATGGACATAACCATGACTACAAAAAGAAAGCACAGGGCTTAACAAATGTGAAAATATATACATGTATAATGATTTTCAAAGGGGTGAATCCACACTTTGACCCCCATGTTATCTGTATTTATAAGCTTTAATAAAATTAACAAGCAAGTCCAAACATGTAACTACTCTATAATTATATGCAATCGAGTGTCTCTTTGAAAGTTTTGTTTGGTAACAGAAGAATAAAGGTTAGACATCTGTCATATAAAGAAATAAAATTGTGTGTATGTGTAACTTAGTTATGAGTAGTTTTCTGACAGGTCTAAATAATATACCTTTATAAAGTCTATTTAAATCGAATTTATCCATCTGGGATGAAAGCATTTTGTCTATCACTTGTAATGGTTATTGGGGTGATATTTTAATACAAACTGAATGGGACAAATAGGTTAAAGGGCAATTTTTTTTAAATGTAAAAACCAACCTGCCCCCAAATCATGTTGCCCCAATCAAATCTTTAAGGCAAATTTACTCTCAAGAATGCCACTTTAACATGGGAGAACAGCCAAAATAATATGAAGTATTTCCTGAAGATTAATTTGTGACTACCAAGGTGAAGAGCACATCTTTTAAGTAGGATTTTTATACTAGATCCCATGGTCAATACTCAAAAAGGTAACACATATTAGCTCCTGTACTGTGGTATGTTTGTTCCAGCTTTTGTGTATTGGGGCGAAATGGTTAAATAACATTAAAATTGTGGGGCGAAATATATGGGGGCGAAATGGTTTTGGGGCGACTTGTTTATTACATTTGTGTATAAAAAACCAAATCGCCCCCAAAACATCGTCCAAACCCAATCGCCCCTAACTTTGAAGGGTCATAACTCCTTACGGAGCAAGTTTTTTGAGTGGGAACAATTAAAACTTTGTAAAGCACATCTAAGTAAGCATTATGTGAGAATAGTATCGAGTACCTAGAGGTAGAGGGCAAATTTCACTTTCTAAAAGGATTTTCCTACTTGGGCCCATAGTCTATAGGGGCCGCCTGTAGTTGCTTAAAGGCCTATACATGTTGGATTTATTCATTTACAGTTCGTAGCTAGGGGGCCTGTAGTTGCTTACAGGCCTATACATGTTGGATTTATTCATTTACAGTTCGTAGCTAGGGGTCTGTAGTTGCTTACAGGCGTATACATGTTGGATTTATTCATTTACAGTTCGTAGCTAGGGCCCTGTAGTTGCTTACAGGCCTATACATGTTGGATTTATTCATTTACAGTTCGTAGCTAGGGATCTGTAGTTGCTTATAGGCCTATACATGTTGGATTTATTCATTTACAGTTCGTAGCTAGGGCGTCTGTAGTTGCTTACAGGCCTATACATGTTGGATTTATTCATTTACAGTTCGTAGCTAGGGGCCTGTAGTTGCTTACAGGCCTATACATGTTGGATTTATTCATTTACAGTTCGTAGCTAGGGGGCCTGTAGTTGCTTACAGGCCTATACATGTTGGATTTATTCATTTACAGTTCGTAGCTAGGGGGCCTGTAGTTGCTTACAGGCCTATATATGTTGGATTTATTCATTTACAGTTCGTAGCTAGGGGCCTGTAGTTGCTTAGAGGCCTGTACGTGTTGGATTTATTTATTTACAGTTCGTAGCTAGGGGGCCTGTAGTTGCTTACAGGCCTATACGTGTTGGATTTATTCATTTACAGTTCGTAGCTAGGGGCCTGTAGTTGCTTACAGGCCTATACGTGTTGGATTTATTCATTTACAGTTCGTAGCTAGGGGTCTGTAGTTGCTTACAGGCGTATACATGTTGGATTTATTCATTTACAGTTCGTAGCTAGGGCCCTGTAGTTGCTTACAGGCCTATACATGTTGGATTTATTCATTTACAGTTCGTAGCTAGGGATCTGTAGTTGCTTATAGGCCTATACATGTTGGATTTATTCATTTACAGTTCGTAGCTAGGGCGTCTGTAGTTGCTTACAGGCCTATACATGTTGGATTTATTCATTTACAGTTCGTAGCTAGGGGCCTGTAGTTGCTTACAGGCCTATACATGTTGGATTTATTCATTTACAGTTCGTAGCTAGGTGCCTGTAGTTGCTTACAGGCCTATACATGTTGGATTTATTCATTTACAATTCGTAGCTAGCGGCCTGTAGTTGCTTACAGGCCTATATATGTTGGATTTATTCATTTACAGTTCGTAGCTAGGGGCCTGTAGTTGCTTAGAGGCCTGTACGTGTTGGTTGTTTATTTACAGTTCGTAGCTAGGGGCCTGTAGTTGCTTACAGGCCTATACGTGTTGGATTTATTCATTTACAGTTCGTAGCTAGTGGCCTGTAGTTGCTTACAGGCCTATACGTGTTGGATTTATTCATTTACAGTTCGTAGCTAGTGGCCTGTAGTTGCTTACAGGCCTATACGTGTTGGATTTATTCATTTACAGTTCGTAGCTAGGGGTATGTAGTTGCTTACAGGCCTATACGTGTTGGATTTATTCATTTACAGTTCGTAGCTAGGGGGTCTGTAGTTGCTTACAGGCCTATACGTGTTGGATTTATTCATTTACAGTTCGTAGCTAGCAGTGTTGTATGTCTCGAGACCGGTCTCGGTCTCGAGACCGGTCTCGAGACCGGTTTTTCCTGGTCTCGGTCTTGGTCTCGGTCTCGATACCCTGTGGTCTCGGTCTTGGTCTCGGTCTCGGACCTCTCTGGTCTCGAAGATTTGACTGGTCTCGTGTCGAGACCAGCCTTTCTTCACTTTGCAACACATGAAAATAATCGATTATTCGTTTTTGTTTTTATTTGTTTGCTTTGAAACGTAATACGATTTAACATTTTGTTAACAAACTTGCATTTGATTCCTACATTCTTTTCCCGCCCCCTGTGGTGCGATCGTCATCCAACCATCAACTCATGCCCCACGCTTTATTAGGGTTCGATAAACTTGAGATCGAGTTGTGAGTGACATGTACTACCTGTTCGAAAGAACGCACGCTGTCGCCGCTATATTAAGCATTCACATGTTGTCTCGTGTGTGTGTGTACCAGTACTTCCTGCACATGCAGTTGTAAACTGTTTGCGCGAGGTTTTGAATTGAAGTAATCAATATGTCAAGCAACTCATCGGTAATCAAGTTTGGTTTTAAAGACCAAAGACCAAAAATCCACCGACACAAAGGCAGGGAATAAGAAGCATTCAGCAGTGTGCAATTTCTGCACCAAAACAACTCGGATAAGTGAACGATCTGGAACAAGTTTGGCATTCACCAGGCACTTGAGCCGGGCGCACAAAGCCAAGTAAGTAAGCCTACATTTATTTTGTAATTGTTAGAAATTGTTATTCAAATTTAATGAATAAGAGTCACCCACTTTTTTAAAGTAATAAATGCCACAACACGTTTTGTTCCTTCCTGGGTCGGGTTGTCATCAACTAATCTTTGTAAAGTCATGTTGTTTTCCCCTGCTGGATCCCCTAATCTACATGGGGTGAACTTTACAAGTCAATCATCAGTCCACATTCATTGTGGTTTTAGACATGTCCTTGTGAAATAAAGTTTATTTGGTTTTAGGCTTCTTGCTATATGCATTGCCCTCCCATCTGTGAAGATTAAAATTTGTTGTGCCAGTTCTTGTGATCTTCTTATTCTTAAGTTTTAATTAAAGTTATCATTTGTTATTGCTTTTTAAAAGGTATGAAGAGTACTTGCAATCAGGGAAAGTCTAAAAGAAACCAGCAAGCAAGAGGCATCACTGGATTCTTGATACCATGTGCAGGAACGTCTTCCGAGGGCCAGACTGTGCACAGAGATGTTGGGAATGCTGATGTTTTGAAAAATGTAATGAAAGTGTTCGTTAAAATGTGCCACAAATGATAAAATATTTCTTTGTTTGTTAGATGGATGTAAACTTCCGATCAAAGAAATGGCAAAAGTTTTTTTCTTTTCTTGTTTTCATGAGAATAAAAGTGTTCACAAAATCACACATAAAGTTTTGTTTGACTCTTTTATTATGTTATTAATTTTATTTATGCAGGTCTCGGTCTCGGTTTCGGTCTCGGGCCTTCATGGTCTCGGTCTTGGTCTCGACGGGTCGGTCTCGGTATCGGTCTCGGTCTCGGTCTCGGACCTTCCGGTCTCGGTCTCGGTCTCGGTCTCGGACTATCCGGTCTCGACTACAACACTGGTAGCTAGTGGCCTGTAGTTGCTTACAGGCCTATACGTGTTGGATTTATTCATTTACAGTTCGTAGCTAGTGGCCTGTAGTTGCTTACAGGCCTATACGTGTTGGATTTATTCATTTACAGTTCGTAGCTAGTGGCCTGTAGTTGCTTACAGGCCTATACGTGTTGGATTTATTCATTTACAGTTCGTAGCTAGGGGCCTGTAGTTGCTTACAGGCCTATACGTGTTGGATTTATTCATTTACAGTTCGTAGCTAGGGGCCTGTAGTTGCTTACAGGCCTATACGTTTGGATTTATTCATTTACAGTTCGTAGCTAGGGGCCTGTTGTTGCTTACAGGCCTATCCGGGTTGGTTTTTTCAATTTACAGTTCGTAGCTAGGGGCCTGTTGTTGCTTACAGGCCTATACGTGTTGGATTTATTCATTTACAGTTCGTAGCTAGGGGTCTGTAGGTTGCCCACAGGCCTATACGTGTTGGATTTATTCATTTAAAGTTCGTAGCTAGGGGCCTGTAGTTGCTTACAGGCCTATACGTGTTGGATTTATTCATTTACAGTTCGTAGCTAGGGGCCTGTAGTTGCTTACAGGCCTATACGTGTTGGATTTATTCATATACATTTCGTAGCTAGTGGCCTGTAGTTGCTTACAGGCCTATACGTGTTGGATTTATTAATTTACAGTTCGTAGCTAGTGGCCTGTAGTTGCTTACAGGCCTATACGTGTTGGATTTATTCATTTACAGTTCGTAGCTAGGGGCCTGTAGTTGCTTACAGGCCTATACGTGTTGGATTTACTCATTTACAGTTCGTAGCTAGGGGCCTGTAGTTGCTTACAGGCCTATACGTGTAAATGATTTACTCATTTACAGTTCGTAGCTAGGGGCCTGTAGTTGCTTACAGGCCTATACGTGTTGGATTTATTCATTTACAGTCCGTAGCTAGGGGCATGTAGTTGCTTACAGGTCTATACGTGTTGGATTTATTCATTTACAGTCCGTAGCTAGGGGCCTGTAGTTGCTTACAGGCCTATACGTGTTGGATTTATTCATTTACAGTTCGTAGCTAGTGGCCTGTAGTTGCTTACAGGCCTATACGTGTTGGATTTATTCATTTACAGTTCGTAGCTAGGGGCCTGTAGTTGCTTACAGGCCTATACGTGTTGGATTTATTCATTTACAGTTCGTAGCTAGTGGCCTGTAGTTGCTTACAGGCCTATACGTGTTGGATTTATTCATTTACAGTTCGTAGCTAGTGGCCTGTAGTTGCTTACAGGCCTATACGTGTTGGATTTATTCATTTACAGTTCGTAGCTAGGGGTCTGTAGTTGCTTACAGGCCTATACGTGTTGGATTTATTCATTTACAGTTCGTAGCTAGGGGTCTGTAGTTGCTTACAGGCCTATACGTGTTGGATTTATTCATTTACAGTTCGTAGCTAGGGGCCTGTAGTTGCTTACAGGCCTATACGTGTTGGATTTATTCATTTACAGTTCGTAGCTAGGGGCCTGTAGTTGCTTACAGGCCTATACGTGTTGGTTATTCATATACATTTGTAGCTAGTGGCCTGTGGTTGCACAGGCCTATACGTGGTTATTAATTTACAGTTCGTAGCTAGTGGCCTGTAGTTGCTTACAGGCCTATACGTGTTGGATTTATTCATTTACAGTTCGTAGCTAGGGGCCTGTAGTTGCTTACAGGCCTATACGTGTTGGATTTACTCATTTACAGTTCGTAGCTAGGGGCCTGTAGTTGCTTACAGGCCTATACGTGTAAATGATTTACTCATTTACAGTTCGTAGCTAGGGGCCTGTAGTTGCTTACAGGCCTATACGTGTTGGATTTATTCATTTACAGTCCGTAGCTAGGGGCATGTAGTTGCTTACAGGTCTATACGTGTTGGATTTATTCATTTACAGTCCGTAGCTAGGGGCCTGTAGTTGCTTACAGGCCTATACGTGTTGGATTTATTCATTGACAGTCCGTAGCTAGGGGCCTGTAGTTGCTTACAGGCCTATACGTGTTGGATTTATTCATTGACAGTCCGTAGCTAGGGGCCTATATTTGCTTACAGGCCTATACGTGTTGGATTTACTCATTTACAGTTCGTAGCTAGGGGCCTGTATTTGCTTACAGGCCTATACGTGTTGGATTTATTCATTTACAGTTCGTAGCTAGGGGCCGCCTGTAGTTGCTTAAAGGCCTATACATGTTGGATTTATTCATTTACAGTTCGTAGCTAGGGGGCCTGTAGTTGCTTACAGGCCTATACATGTTGGATTTATTCATTTACAGTTCGTAGCTAGGGGTCTGTAGTTGCTTACAGGCGTATACATGTTGGATTTATTCATTTACAGTTCGTAGCTAGGGCCCTGTAGTTTGCTTACAGGCCTATACATGTTGGTTATTCATTTTACAGTTCGTAGCTAGGGGTCTGTACTTGCTTACAGGCCTATACATGTTGGATTTATTCATTTACAGTTCGTAGCTAGGGGCCTGTAGTTGCTTACGAGGCCTATACATGTTGGTTATTCATTTACAGTTCATTAGCTAGGGCGTCTGTAGTTGCTTACAGGCCTATACATGTTGGATTTATTCATTTACAGTTCGTAGCTAGGGCCTGTGGTTGCTTACAGAGCCTATACATGTTTATTCATTTTGGTTCGTAACTAGGGGCCTGTAATTGCTTACAGGCCTGTACATGTTGGATTTATTCATTTTACAGTTCGTAGCTAGGGGCCTGTGGTTGCTTACAGGCCTATACATGTTGGTTTATTCATTTACAGTTCGTAACTAGGGGGCCTGTGGTTGCTTACAGGCCTATACATGTTAGTTTATTCATTTACAGTTCGTAGCTAGGGCCTGTAGTTGCTTACAGGCCTATACATGTTGGATTTATTCATTTACAGTTCGTAGCTAGGGGCCTGTAGTTGCTTACAGAGCCTATACATGTTGGATTTATTCATTTACAGTTCGTAACTAGGGGGCCTGTAGTTGCCCACAGGCCTATATATATTAGTTTATTCATTTTACAGTTTCGTAGCTAGGGCCTATGGTTGCTTAGGCCTGTACATGTTGGTTTATTCATTTACAGTTCGTAGCTAGGGGCCTGTAGTTGCTTACAGGCCTGTACGTGTTGGATTTATTCATTTACAGTTCAGCTAGGGGGGCCTGTAGTTGCTTACAGGCCTATACGTGTTAGTTGTTCATTTACAGTTCGTAGCTTGGGCCTGTAGTTGCTTACAGGCCTATACGTGTTAGTTATTCATTTACAGTTCGTAGCTAGGGGCCTGTGGTTGCTTACAGGTAGCCTATACGTGTTGGATTTATTCATTTACAGTTCGTAGCTAGGGGCCTGTAGTTGCTTACAGGCCTATACGTGTTGGATTATTCATTTACAGTTCGTAGCTGGGGTCTGTAGTTGCTTACAGGCCTATACGTGTTGGATTTATTCATTTACAGTTCGTAGCTAGGGGGTCTGTAGTTGGTTACTGGCCTATTCGTGTTGGATTTATTCATTAACATTTCGTTGCTGGGGGCCTGTCGTTGCCCTGAGGCCTATACGTGTTGGATTTATTCATTTACAGTTCTTAGCTATGGGCCTGTAGTTGCTTACAGGCCTATACGTGTTGGATTTATTCATATACATTTCGTAGCTAGTGGCCTGTAGTTGCTTACAGGCCTATACGTGTTGGATTTATTCATTTACAGTTCTTAGCTATGGGCCTGTAGTTGCTTACAGGCCTATACGTGTTGGATTTATTCATATACATTTCGTAGCTAGTGGCCTGTAGTTGCTTACAGGCCTATACGTGTTGGATTTATTCATTTACAGTTCGTAGCTAGTGGCCTGTAGTTGCTTACAGGCCTATACGTGTTGGATTTATTCATTTACAGTTCGTAGCTAGGGGCCTGTAGTTGCTTACAGGCCTATACGTGTTGGATTTACTCATTTACAGTTCGTAGCTAGGGGCCTGTAGTTGCTTAGAGGCCTATACGTGTTGGATTTATTCATTTACAGTTCGTAGCTAGGGGCCTGTAGTTGCTTACAGGCCTATACACGTTGGATTTATTCATTTACAGTTCGTAGCTAGGGGCCTGTAGTTGCTTACGAGCCTATACCAGTTGGATTACTCATTTACAGTTCAATAGCTAGGGGCCTGTAGTTGCTTACAGGCGTATACATATTGGATTTATTCATTTACAGTTCGTAGCTAGGGGCCTGTAGTTGCTCTGAGCCTATACATGTTGGATTTATTCATTTACAGTTCGTAGCTAGGGGGCCTGGTTGCTTACAGGCCTATACATGGATTTATTCATTTACAGTTCGTAGCTAGGGGCCTGTAGTTGCTTACAGGCCTATGCATGTTGGATTTATTCAATTAGCTCAAAATCGGGCATTGCTAAAGCACTAGCGAAAGCACGAACATCGCGCTCCCAACCTCGTCCCTGGCGTCAACCTCGTTTTCACAACTAGACCCTGTGGGAAAAGTGCTTTCCGCAACGCTGATTGGATTCTTACAAAAATACGTAAAAAGGAAACAAGGAAACAAAATATTATTAATACTATAATGCCTATATGAATTTGTTTTAACGATCAAAGGTTTGGATGTGGAGTACGGTTTAGTGGTTTATATGTTTAGTGAGTTGGATTTGTGTGCTGATGGCTGAGTCGTCACAATGTGGGTTCGAATCCTGAATCTTGGCTTATTTTATCCAGCAAGACACTTTACCATAATTGCTTCTCTCCACCCAGGAGTAAAATGGGTACCTGTGAGGGCAGAATTGGTTGAGCTGTATAGCTGCAATTGAGCTGCCTCTTTATGTTTCTTTTTCAGAAGGGGCGTGATCAATATGCTAATTAGGCTTACCAATGTATAACCAGTGCTGTGTGAAATGGTAATTTCTTGTGTCAGAGATTGCTTTCACGTGGTGTCACCTCATTCTAAAGATTTGTTTTTGTAAAATTATAATTTTTCTCCGAAGTTTTATGTGGGCATCGTCTTGGAATGGAAAGTGGCATCATTCCCGACTCCAGCATAACGGCATCGAGTTCAGACGATTTTTGTCAGCCGAAAGATTTCGTGGTTTCAGGTTGACTTTTCGGAACAAGTACAGGTGGAAAGCGTTATCACACAGGGCCACGTTTTGTTTTACCTATATGTGGAGGAGTATTTTGTGCAGTATAGCGATGACGAAGTCACCTGGCAAAATGTGTCCGAGACGTCTTCGGGTGCAGCCAAGGTAAGACCAGTTAATGTGGTTCTTACAAGCTTTCATATTCCAAATGAATCACAGTTTCAGTTTAATTGACCCCATTTTTCTAAGAAAAAAATTAAAACTATTTACCCTTTGTTACACTGGTCAAATTACGACATTGTTTTTTACAGTGTAGCTTTGCCCAAATGAAAAACAACATCTTTCATGATGTTGGCCGTCCCCACCTTACTAGAACATGTTTTTGTAAAGTAATTTTCTTGAAAATGTTCAATAACGTTTGTGCGGGCTTTAAAGAGACATTCTAACGCAATCTTTATTGTAGAGATTACCCAACTTTTCAATAAATAAGGTCCTCAGGAATCTGAATAAAATAGTCATGTTTACTTAAACTCACGATGAAATATTGTACAACTAATTTATCTAAACCTTTTATCGAAATGGGAAAAGCCCGTTTGCTTACATCGCGGCAGCATATACGATGTGGAGGGAAAAACTAATAACTGAGATTCTGTGCACATGTATGTTCCACACGTACATGTACAATACTCGTTGGACACGAACAAACTTTCATGATTTTCAATCAATGTGGCGAATTTGACCATTAATGTGATGGCTAATCATGTCTGATTACCAGGAAGGTGATTTTCCAAGTTTGTTTTTGATTTCATTTAATTAACATGTTCAAAAGTCTTTTGACTTAATCATAAGTCCACTTTTCCTAATTTTTATGAAATATTTAAATTTCATATTTTTTATGAAAGAAATTATCATAATTATCATAATTCCTCACACATTACGAATAACTTTTTTCGCTAAAAAATCATTATAATGTTCACTTATGATTAAGTCAAATTACTTTTTAACGTGTTTTATAGTGACCTTTTTTCAGGACGGCTTTTATTTGGGGGCGTGATTCAGTCCAACAAACGTAAACTTAGTGACATGACCTGGCGGCCTAGACCAGATCCACACAAGGCATGTACCACATACGATCGGTCGTTACGACAGCATTGGACTGTTGGTCGTATTCATGTTCAACTAAAGCAAGGCAAAGGAACATTATGTCCTAGGATTTTGGAATTTCATGTGACACATCAAAACTCCAGTAATTTTGACGCCAGTGAAGTCAGCTTGTAGTGCTGTGTAACTTCTTTACACTCCTCAGTGTAGAAAATGAGCGCTGCATATTCTAAACCAATCTGTCAGCTTGAAGTTAGACCGAGTTGTATACAAAGCGAACTCACCCTCATCGGGTCGCTGCATTTTTTTGATGAAAATCTGTGAAATTCAGAATTCTTGGAATTCAGCCTCCAACAACACACAGTATGAGCAAGGTTCTGGTCTGTGACCGTATGTCAATCATCATGACCAAAATCCAAAACACAATTTATTTGAAAATGTTCATCAGGAACAAATCTTCGCCAACTATATAAAACGCGTAAAATACATTATGCAGCTACCCACGGACGCGTTACATAACGATTTGCATACACGAATTGGCTGAAAAAGCCGCGAAGACAGGTGCATTGTCAGGCATGTTTTTTTTTTTTTTTTTTTTTTTTTATTCAAATGTTATTTTAGTCGGTATCATGGGTGTCTAATAAGTCATAAACAGTTAGAATATCTCTTCAAACATGATGCCACAGTGTGTGGTTGAAGTTTCCTTATTTGCGGGAAAATTAACTCTCTGGGTCATGTCTTCTGTGAATGGACATGTACGATCGTTACTCGGGTGACACCATGTAATGATCTCTTGTTGGAAGAGGTCATGGCTCTGAGAAGAGCCGGTTGGTTTGAAACACACAGTAAGGTGATCGTCCTCACCCGATCTACTTAGTTGGACCTGACATGATTCAATACAACCATTGGTAATTACCAAAATATCAAATTAACAATTTAATAAGCTTACATTGTGTAATGTTGGTACAAGTATCAATCATCATGAGAAATGTTTTCGTATGAAGTGCTTTCAACTTAATAACGAAAACAAAACTTGCTGTGTCGAACAAAATATGTTGTCTTGCATTTTTTTAAACGTGAAGACAAACAAAAACAATAGTTTTCACAAGAACGTGAGTACCTATTGTGATGAAGTTTTCATAATTGTGGGTTTTTTGATATATTTCATAAAAAATAAAGCGGATTGAAATGAATGTACGTTTCAAAAAGAAAATCCAGCAAATGGTCTAAAAATGAAAAGGATTGGAAAGGAAAATATTCCCCGACTGACCGTTTTCCCAAACGACATTGCAGAGAGAAAGGTTTTTATTTATATGAGAAAAGAGTGGGAAAAAAAACCCCCAACC
>CM055825.1:38553030-38606813 GCA_029582265.1 Zoroaster sp. YZ-2022
CCCCAAAAACCCCCTTTTGGAAATTACTAAATTACAGAGATTTATTAATTTTAAGGTGGTTAAAAATTTAAAAACATTGGGAAAAATATGTCCCAAAAAATGGGGGCCATTTTGAAATCAAAAACCCCGGCATACTTCATCTCCAAAAAAAGGATCCTATTCGACCCGATTCGCCCAAAATTTCTTAAAAACAAAATTGGGGGATTATATTGTTAGTGATATGGTTTTTACATGTACATCATTTTTGAATTGGCCTCTGCATAAACACCCTGACACCCAGACATACTTTTCCCGGGACAAATATACCAATACAGTTTCATATCCTGTTACCGCCTAGGAGCGCCTCAACCCCCAAAGGGAAAAATAAAAAAAATTTCCCACAGGTGCAAAATCGGCCATTTTTTGGGTGACTAAAATTCGTGATTACACATGACTAACATTCGATCCCGGAACACCCCGTAATCACCAGGGCCAGCACCCCGCATTTCAACACAAAATTTCATCATTTTTAAAAACCCAACTATCTAAACAATAAAGAATTCATTCGCACTTTTTTTCTCGTTAAAAATAGGGAAATAAGGCTGAAACTTTAAAATTTTGGGTTTTTTATACATTCTTGAAAAACTGGCTGCATTTATCCCAAAAATTTTTTACAAAAAAGGTACAGCATATCTACTGTTTAATAGCGAGTATGTATATTCCTTAAATGGCACCCTGTGGCGTTGGTGGTGGCCCGCCACCTGTGGGGATGCTATGCGTTTTTTTCAACCCAATTAATATGGTTCAGTTTTAAAAGTACTAATTTTTTATATAATTAAAAGGGGAAACAATTACACAAATTTGGGTTCTAATAAGTGGCTTTTTTCGATCAAAAAAATTAGGCCTAGGGTCAGCCGATGCTTGTCCATATTTTAAAACCCAGGTCGCCCAAACTTTTTAACATTTAATACGATTTTCCCCTTGTAATACACGATCATGAAATCGGTTAAATTTATCATCTAAATTTGTTACTGTAAAGTGCTATTTGGAGCATGTTGAATATTTTTTGGCCGGGAAGGTGTAGTTTCCCCACTGATCAGCTCTTTGGTGCCCTGTGGGGCCCCTTTATCGGTAAAAATCCCCCAGGTTTTTGAAGGTAAAATTTTAAAAGTTGTGCGTACATTTCATGCGCACATTATGAAAGGGGTTACTTCTGCCAGCCAGTGATTGGGGGGTGTTGAAAACGTTGCACATCAACTGCATGCAAAATATGCCAAACGTGACCACTATTGCCGCCAAACGATTAACAAAATGATCTAAAAACATATTTCAACGGGTTTTGGCTGCACTGTGCGGAAAAAGGGGGCAGCTTGTACCGATAAATATATTCCACGCCCCTTTTAAAGTCCTAAGACATAAAATCAAATAGAGGGATACCCCGTTCAGTTTAAGTTTAGTTTTTGCTTTTTGTTTCAGTAAAGGGATTTTTTTTGAAAAATGTTAACTCAATGCGCGTCTTCGCGGACTTTCGGGCTTACATTTTTGGGCCCCACAGAATTTTTTTCATAAAAAAAATTGCTACAACTCAAAAAGCTCAAAAAAACTTAAAAACCCCATAATCAATATTCTTGAAGGCCCAATTTAAAAGGGGTTTTGGTTATATTTTTTTGGAAAAAAACGAGTAGGAAGGGGGGGGTTGGTCCCCGTTCCCCCCTCTTAAAGAAGATAAACTAATGTAGCCGTTTCATGAATAGATAATTATTAGTGTTGACGGCCCGGTTTTAAAAACCCCGTTAATTAAATCATTTTGAAAAAACTGTTTTTTGGCGGTTTTTTCCGGGCCCCAAAAAAAGGATATGTCTTGGGATCCGGTATTGATCATCCAGGGGCGCGCTATAGCAATCAATGTTCTCGTAAACATTATTTGATTTTACCAACCTCGCCCCTTGCACAACTTTTATTTCCATTTTGACATCCTTTTGTCCTTTTTAATTGCCAATGTTGGAAATTTTTGTTTTTTCGTATTTTTTGGCCGTTTGGGTTTTTTATGCAAATTGGGGATTTATGCTAATGATATCACAGGGGGGAATCAGATGGTTGATTTGTTTTTTGATTGAATTTTTGTCTTTTCAATGGTCTGTTGTAAACTTTTTCTTTGTTCGTCATTGAGTTTTTGGGTTTAAAAACCCTTTTTGAGGTAACCACTGTTTTTTTTGTTTTGGATTTTTTTTTGTGCATTCAGTGCTATTGTTCCCCATTTCCCTGGTGTGATCAAACAAACGGCACCCTTGACCCCCGCCCCAAGGATTAAGGAATAAGCATGAACTTTTTAAAAATTTTAAAAACAGTCTTCCTTCATGTCAAAAAAAATTTCCCCATTTTTTTTAAAACTGCCCAATCAATGGAAAACAAAAAAAAAAAGGGTCCCCCCAATTTTTAATCTTTATATTAAGGGTTTTTTTTTAATATTATAACAATTTCCAATTTTTAAAAAGTTTATGATAACATTATCTAAGTATATTATTAGTGTTCCCAAAAGTATATGTGACACCTTATTAGTAAAAAGATCCAAATGAGTAAACGGGTTGTTCGGTGTACTTTTTTGCTCTGAAAAAAATAAAAAAAAGGGGGTAAGACTAATTGCGGTGACACCATTAAAATTTCAATTGAGAATTAGTTCTGATAAGAACTGGAGGTACAATCGACGTTTGATCAGATTCTGGTGTGTGTTTCCCTCTGATTTGGGAAACTGAGTGTAAATCTGGTTTTGTGGGGGGCAAACGTTATATTTTTCATAAGAAAGGGTTTTGAAAAAGGTTTTAAAAATAAAAAAAAGGAAAACCGGCGGATGGATATTGGTGTTTTATAAAATTTAAAAGGGAAAAAGTCAGGGGAAAAAATTTTAAAAGGGGTAATTTTTTCCCCAAATATAAAAAATGAAAAAGTTTTTGATGATTTTTTTTTTTTTAAAAAGTAATAAAAAAAAGAAATAAAAATGAAAGTTTTTTCTAATTTCTGATATGCCCCGTATTTTTAAAAATGACTGAAAAATAAATGTGTCATGTTTTTTCCCGTTATTACATTGTGTCCACATATAAAAACATATTTTAACATTATTTTTAAAAACATTATACAAAAGAACAATGCAAAAAAAAAAATTTCCCTTATGAAATTTTCCCGTAAAAAAATGTATATAATTATTTTCCCAAAATTTTAAAAATGAAGTATACTTTTAAACTACAATCCCCCAACAAGATTTACACTGTAACATCTAAATATTACGATTCGTTCATTAATCAGTCTTAACAAGTCTCCGTTTTAAACTATATGATATTATCTGAGTATAGTACTGTTAGTGTTACTGTGGATATTAAAACAAGAAGTTTTTTTGATTTTGTTTTGACCTGTAACCCTAAAAATGAAAAATAAATGACGTCAGTATTTATCCCCGGTGGTTTAGTGCTTAGCCCTCAAAATTATTATCTGCATGAATACACCTGCTGTTTTAGCCTCATGGGGGGGGGTTTTCGAACCGTGTCTTTTTTTCAATTTGTACGTGAAAAAGTTTGCCCAAATCAGTCAACCTGCCCCCCAAAAATAAAAAAAATTGACCCGAAATGTGATCACGATTTTCCCCCTGATTCTCCCCAATTTCCCTTTTAATGCCCAAAACCCTTTTTTTTTTTAAATTTAAGTTTTCCCACCATTAGTACATTCGGGAAGACACCTCCCCTGTATCCAACCCCACATGATTTTTATGGGTTTTGGGAGATAGAGCATTTTCATTGAAATGCTCTAACTGGTTATTTTTTAAAAAAGTAAATCAATACCGCTTTAGTCTGATGCCAACTTTGGGATTGGTCACTATGGCAAATTAGGGACAAATTATGGTGTTCCATTTGACATTATTTTTTAAAAAAAACCATATACACAAAGTACAAAAAAATACAAAAAATACATTTATACGTATGTTAGTTTCCGTATTAAAAAAATATATATATTAAAAAAGTAGTTCCATAGTTTAATATTTGGTTTTCTAATATTAAATATCAAGTATTAACAAAACCCAAGATTAAGATAAATGATAAAAATTTCCCTTTTGGGAGTATAGTCCCGTTATGTAAATTTTAAATTTTTATCTTTTTTTCCGGGTTTAAAAATCAACTTTAACAACATAACTTTAAAAAACCGGTATTTTTGCTTAAGGGTAAAGGGGGGGGCCTCTACCTATCATTTTTTTTGGTAATGGGGACCTAATTATATTCCCTATTCATGGGGAAGGGCACCAATGTGATCTATTTTTTAAAACAAAAGTGCACCATTGGAAATTTCCCTTTACCAAATTCCCAAAGTCATTATCTAGAAACCCCAAATTGACGTAAATTTTGGTTAAGGTCCAATCATTCTGAACTATTCTCTCTAAACACTCAAATTTGAAAACACGAAAAAAATTTTTTAAAAGTGTTTTCTGTAAAATGCTGAATCTTTTAAACAAATTACCGATTAGCCAACCTCCCCCTCCCAAAAAAGTATTCAAAATGTTTTTAAAAATAAAAAGGTAAAAAAAAAAAGGGAAAATTTTAGTTTTTCCGTCTGATTCCCTGATCTCCCCCCGTAGTTTTTTGTCTGAGGGGGAGAAATGTGCTCACGATTTCCTCTCATTATGGTGTGTCCACTTCTTAACATTTTTTTTTATAAACATAACGAAAAGAACAATGAAAAATAAAATTTATGTGTAAGGTTTCCGTGTGTAAACAAAAATATTTAAAAAGTCTAGTTCCTCCTCCAATCACACAACATTTACATTTACTGCATACATGTATTACTTTTTTTCGGGATTAATAAAATTTTAAAATTTTCCCAAAAATGAACTTTTAAAATGCTGGTATATTAAACAAAGAAGTCTTCTCAGTTTGATTTTGCTTGACCTGTAAGCTCAAAATGACAAATAAATGGAACTGTCAGTATTTTTCATCGGTGGATTGGGATGTTTAGCCCTGAGATATTACCTGCAAAAAATATACTTGCTATCATTAGCCTCATAATTTATACAGGTCTCGAATCCATGTCATATTAACTTATTGTTACGTGCGATTTCCCCCCCCCTTACGCACAAAGAACAACAGCGAACAAAATTTAAAATAACCACCTTTCATGTATGTAGTTTTGAAAATGTATATAATTAATTATTTATTTAAATAATAGTATAGTTCTTCCTACAATCACAGCCACAAGCTTTATTAATTAAATGATTTTCGATTAATATTAATTATTAAACAAGTCTCCATGTTTTAAAACCTACATGACAATATCTGAGTATAGTAGTTAGTGTTATTAATTAGTATATAAAACCAAGAAGCCTTCTTGATTTTGGTTGGATCTGTTAGCCTAAATATGACAAACAAATTACTGTCAGTTCTCATCAGTGATTGGGGTGCTTAGCCTGCTACAGATATTATTTTCTGTAACAATGCACTCTGCTATTATTACTCTTACATACAGGTCTCGAATTAGCTGTTACTGTGATGGCCCCGTCAACTAAATAACCTGCCCCCTAAAAAGGGGAAAAAAGAAAAGAAACAAAAATTTATCACATCCTAACACTAGAACGAAATGAACCAAAATTAATTGTTTGGCATCATCAGAAAGCTGTATTAAATTTCTTTTAAGTTGATATCCGCATCTCAAAATGTAAAATTTAAATTCCCTCATCAGATGAAGCGGCTCAGTAGTTTGTTATTGTTACCAAGTATATAATTAACCAAGAAGTCTTTTTGATTTTCCTTGACCTTGTAAGATCAAAACTGACAAACAAATGACTGTCAGTATATATTTTTTCTTATCGGTGATTGTGGGGTTGCTTAACCTCTGAAAACCAACACATACTTTGCTACTGGCTAGCTCCATATACAGGCCCTGACTCAATGTCATACTAGCTTATTGTTACGTGTGATGCCCCCTGTCAAATCAGTAAACCTGCCTCCCTAAAAACGGGAAAACAGAAAGAAAAACCCAAAAAAATTTTTAAAAATTCAGCTGATCTGAAATGTGCTCAATATCTTGCTTCTCATTAAAAACATACATTTATACGTATGTAGTTATCCGTATTCAAAAAAGGTAACAAAAGTAGGCCTATAGTTCCTTGTACAATCACGATACAACTTTTACACTGTAACATCCTAATATTCGGCTCGGTCCTTATCGCCCGTGACCACACACAACAGGTCATTAAACCCCTACGGTAAAGACCAAGCAACTAAATTGTTATTCCCATTCATAAATGCTCATATTGATTTTGTTTTCAAAATGATAAAATTGTGTAACTTTTGTTGAATAAATCCAAATAGAAATGGCTAAATATTTTGGGGACAACATGCATTGATTCTGGCACATGATCTAAAACAAACTGTCACTCTGATTGGGGTTCAAATCTGCGCCGCGCGTCGCACAAAAACAGTTGCTACATACACGCTGCGCTGATTTTGAATAAGTTATGTCTTTGGCTCATCCGTTAATACACTCCTCTAGGTCAATGAATACAAATACTTGGGTCTAACAGTGAAAATGCAAGACAACACACAAGACGCAGAAGTCTCAAGCAGGATACAAAGATAGGATGGTGTTCCCTTTTCGACGATACCGAGGAATACTTTGTGATAAGAACATACCTATGGCTCCTTAAGGAGGAAAAAGTATATGATCAGTGTACTACCTACAACAACATGTGGAGCAGAAACATGGACAACAACAAAACTGATAGAACAACACAAACCTGTACAGCACAAAGAGCAATGGAGAGACACAAATGCTACATATCTCAATCAGAGACAGGGTTTAAAAATGCACAGAAATACGAAAGAAAACTGAGTGAGAGAGACACTTAAGACAATAAAACAAGCTAAATGGAGATGGGCTGGGACACACTGCCCGAAGAAGAGACACAACAGGTGACAACAAGACTATTGGAGTGGCAACCAAGGACAGAAAAGGGAAAGAGGTAGACAAGAGAAGAAGATGGAGAGATGAGCATCAGGCATATGCAGGAAACAACATGGACAAGAACAGCTTTTGAAATAGAGATGAATGGCATTTTCCCATGAGGAGGGCTACATCCCACACTGGATGAACACAGCCTAAAATGAAATGAAATGAAATGAACACACTCCCATGTGATTTTAAACGTTTTGTCTAATCAGATTGCTCTAAACTGCCCTAACATTTATAACAATTTTGGCGTTAACAAAGTCTCCAAGTTGTTCAAAATGGTATTACTTCTCCGAGTAATAGTACTGTTAGTGTAAATCTTAATATTGTAATTTGTTCCTGCTTTATACCGGTTATTAGTAACTAGATGCTACATTTTACAACCTATAATTTCCGCATAGGGCCTATATAGGTGCACTAGGGTAAGTACTAGGTGAGGTCCTAAAGGATCATACTTTTTGGTGGCATGTCCCAAATTGGGATTGGGACATTCATGCTGGAAAGTGCACCATCGTAATAAATGATCCATTAAAGGAAATGTACAATATTATAATTACCTGATACCAAATTACCAAATTATTTTCACCAAAAATTGTGTCTTCCTGTAAAAATGCTGAATGTCAAAGCCTTTTTCCTATGACTTAAACTCTTCATTGAACTAAAACCTTCTCAGATTGATTGTTTAATGTATACCTTTGATTCAAAAAGAAAGTAAGTATACTCATAATATAAGAAGAGTTCTGCCAACAATATGTAATTCCTACTAAGTATATTTTAGCTCATTAATCTCCGTCGTCTCTATACTCTTATCACGTATCCAAGGGTCCATCTGACCGAAATGACAAGTTTATTAATTGTCATCAGTTTCCGGTCGAATGACACCAACATTTTCATAATGGGGTCAGATCGAAGGCCATGTACGTCTGTAAACAAAATACAAATAAATATTGCAATACATAAAACCAGGAAATCTATAGGTAATAGACTTTTGATAATACCATGATTGTTTTACATTATGGGCTGGATAACATTATGGGCTGATAATATTATGGGATGGATAGCATTACAGACCGAATTACGTTACATTGGACCACACAGCAATGTGTTATAATTTTTACTTTTGACAAGTGCGGTGCTCATTGCCAATGCCGCTTGACACTTGCTCTATCATCCGCCTATAAATGTAAACCCCACAATGGTTTTGTGGTAGATTTGAAAGATCGTATGGGCGAAGATTAAAAAACCTACTTGTTCTCCGTTGATTGTCATTCATTCGACTCAGGATTTTAAACCCAAGTCTAAGAGAATGATGGTCTGTTGGTTGGATCTTTCTTCCCTGTTAATCGATCATCAAAAGGGCATAACCAGATATGAGAAAAATTCCAGGTGAGGAATATTTAACAATAATACTTTATATCCATAAACAATTTATTGTACTGGGTGATCCATATTTTGCATTATCAGATCTCTTAGAAATATTTTATCATATTAAAATGTGTGTATCCAACAGCCCATTCTGCAAACATTTAATCAATTTAAAATTGACATAAGGCAACATTATAATTATTACATACAAAAATTTACTACAACAGAACATTTCATCCGTTTATTCTGATTGCAATATCGCCTACAACCGTGATAGTTGCATTGTTAGTGATCTCATTTTTTAGACAATGGTACATTCCTTGCACATTGCAGCTAAGCTTTATTAACAACAATTCATTCATGTAAATGCCAAAGAGTGAATTGTATAGTGCTATAAAATCCTGTACATCTCTTACATTTCTTCGTCACAGTTGGTTGGGTTTTGGGGCATGCGGTATCCTTCATGAGTTTTGCCCAGCCAATGACTTGGTCTTGAAATGGTTGGACAGGAGGTTGCCCCTTTACAACAATAACATAAAATATTTTAGCCACTTCTGCCAGAAGGCAGTAATAACTTTGGACGGACAAGAGAGTTTCATGAGTTTGGTGTCATAATTGGACTCTATAAAACCACTATTCTCTTTTTATCATAAAAGCAAAGGTGGTTTATAAGATATTCTTGATTATTTGTTTTGGAAAGTATTTCGTAGATAATTTCATATGCCTCTATAGCAGACTATTTTTTATTTGTTATAGGTAATTTCTTGCATGATTGGTGAGATATAGCAAGAACGCAGTGTTATTTTGTTCAGATAGTGATTCAAACACAGGTTTTACATGGGCAGTGGCTGGTTTTGAAAGTGCATTTTTCGCGGCCAGATATATTCTGCACGCTATTCTGTTTTTCTAGAGCAAAGGGTTATTCTTCCCACTGTATCACATTGCATAGCTATAATGTATTATGCTTATAATGTTTGTATATATGTATAACATGTGAATTACAAAATGTTTGCCAATGATGCTACTTGCATGCACATCATTTGTTTTCCCAAACTTTGACAATTTGACACAAAAGCAGATAAGATAAACAAGCTGGTGCCAGCAAAGAAGAAAACATTCAGATTATCTCACCAAGAGATGCAGCAATTTCCCACAAGAGAATACCAAACGACCACCTTGAAAGTAACATATCCAGAAGAAAGCAATTAGGAAAAATGCAACATGCCTGTACAGTAGTTCCTTGAATGTACACTGCAAAAAATGATGCTTAGAATTTAAAACACACTTCTAAACACTTAATTAATTGTACCCACTTTTCAACATGCTTAGTTTAGAATGCGTTTAAAATGCTGTCTGGCCATCTTCTGTACATGTTACAAAGCTATAGCTTTTTGGACACCCTGTTCATATGGTTTTTAGTATTCAAACACACATCACTGAAAAAAACCCACAATCTAACACAATGTTTGTATAAAAATGTGAAAGGGTATACACTTCGTCACATGTTTCTATAGTGACGAATCCGGCAGTTTTGTGGAATCCGGGTTTTTGCAGTTCTGGGTTCTTTTCAGTGTTCAATTTCATCTGTGAAGGTTTTTTAAAACCATAATTCTGCCTGGTTTTAGATTTACAGAGAATCCCCTGCATGTGGTGCCAATACCCATAATTACGCACACCATATTACGCATACCATATTACGCATAACATATTACGATACCATATTAAAGTGCGCGGACGGCTGGTACCAGCTTTTAACCACGGGACAGACTGGAGCAGCGTAATATGTAGAAAAACATCACGTTTTTTGCTTGTTTTCATAACAAGACTGAAGAAAACCATGGATCTAAAGGTATTTACATCTTGCTGTATTTACATCGTTAGCAGTGTATTCGTTTGTCGACATTGGTAATATTGGCCTTATAGAATATTGCACATACAAACATGTACAAACACAATGGTGGCGAACAAGCGCCGGAGGCATCTTTCGCTTTTTACATAAGTGACGAATAAAGAAAGTATAGGCCTATACGCTATGCGTGCGCTGGGGCTATCGAATAGACGACCACATTTTTTTTTTTTTCATAGTGACGAATAAGTTCAAGTCATCGTTACACATAGAAAATCAACATTTTAAACAAAATAAAACACAGTAAATTACCAACCAGGTACTTATGGGAAACACTTGATGATAGAACGAAATGTGTTTTTTTGAAAATAAAGCAAAATAGCGAACATGTGTCCGACTTAAATAAAGCATGATTTACTGTAACATCTTCTTTTCCCCGATTCGTCACTATGAGAAAGGGATGCGACGAATTAAGTGTTTAGAAATGTGTTAAATTCTAAACATCATTTTTAGTGCTAGTTAACACTTTGCCTGTGTACGTTTTGTATGTACACAGTAGGCAAAATGTTTAAGCTGGTGATGATACATGTTGACGCAAAGCAAGTTGGTTGTTGTCATGTTAAGAAACGGGAATATTGTTCAGGATGTTCAACTTAACATCACTCTGAGTAGTGTACGTCTGATGCATCAAAGACTCAATGGACAGCCAGCGAGTTGGAATGTCTCTGATATCAAAAGAACAAATAAAGCAATACCCCAAATGTCATCAAAAATTTGCTATTCTTATACACTCATGGTAAATAAACACAAAATAAAATTGGAATATAATATGACTTGGTTACAATGGCGCGTTGATCTCATTAACTTTTGGTAAGCCATTTTTGTGACTATTGCTACACAACATATAAATGGTTTCTTCTTCTGTCTTCTGATAAAGTAACATTTCTTAACATATTGGGTACAAATGAGACACACACAAAATTTAATGAGATGTTCTTTTAAGTTGAGTTTAATATAAAATCATTTAATTCCTGTAAATATTATAAAGCAGAGGGCCCTAAAGTTTAAATTTTTAAAAAAATCAAAACTATTGGCCATTGATGTCTGGATATGATATCCTCCCCGGAAAGTCCAAAATCGGAGAACCCTTTGGCAATCAATCCCTTTTCCAAGCAGGATATTTCTTTTGCAGCTAAATCTCGGTGAATCACCTGATCAAATATTAATGACATAAAAAATAAAAACTCATAATTCTGTTTCTGGTCTCCGCGCGCGTCGCCTCAGACCTACGCTTTTTCAACATTTTTGTATTTATTTATTTATTTGTGGCTTATTTATTTTTATTTTTGGCTATGAAAACGATGTCCAATTGCAGTAAATTGCTGATTGATTGGAATTCACGCGCTGAAGGTTTAACTTTTTTTTTCACATCAGGGTATGAACCTTGCCCGATTTATGGCCTCTTAGCCACCATACTTTTGTATATGGAAATCATTTTTTGGTCTGGTTTCTAATAACTGCGTATACACAGCACATGTTTCACTTAAAAAATTTAAAATTAAAAAATACTAAAAAGAAGAAAAAAAACGTGTCACTGTAACTGATTTTTTAGTCGACCCATGACCAGAAACCGGATTTTTTTTTGTTTCATTTCAAACAAATACTAACTTGGGCAACACCATTCTGAGGAAAATACTGTAAGCTAGGCCCTATTTAAAAACATTTTAAAAACAAAGTAACTACCTACACTAGAAATATTCATTGCTTCATTGTTTCTACTGAATATTAAAATCAAGATGGTTGCTTTTGGTGTAGAGACTTAATCAATCTTATTTGAAATTTTGAACCACTTGATCCATAGATAGGTATAAACTTACAGCATGGAACTACAGTGCTGCTACGGGGTTATTAAGAGAAAGAACTTTTGCAAGTAATTTACACAAGAAATCAACAAATTTTAGTAATTCTAAATCTTTTCTCGAGGCTCATTATTTTCGTCTCCCAACACCAGAGGGAATACGGGAGACAGAGTAGCATAGGCTATAAAGACAGGGAGCGTGATTTGTGACCGCTCAGGTGATGACCGCTATAGGTCCTCAGGAGAAAGAAAGCAACGCTTTGTGACGTTAACACCTTCTGATGAGTAGACCTTATACTGTATAGATAAAAGAAATATTTATAACCTGTTCTAGACAGAGTTTGTGTCTGAGAAAAGTTGCAAATACGTCCTTTGTTTTAAAATTATCAAACATCAATCTTTTTGTATTGTTGTGCTTAAATTTTAAATTTTACGACTAAGCAGACAGTTTGGTTTTGACATACCGCTGATATGGTGGCGTGTTCCACTTGGCAACGTCAAGAGCAAATTCACAAGTTGCCTTGATGACAAAGACTATCGGAGTCTGACCCCTGGGCGAGCTGTCTGCAGGTAGCGCGCAGGTCACCATTGGGAAGATATTCCAAAGCGATACAGAACCTCTTTACAAAAGAAACATTCAAGTACCATATAAATTATATAGCAGAATATGTAAAATGTATTCACCTCATTGGGAAGTTCTGTTAATTTTTTAATGCAATAACATTTTTATTTAGCAGCTATTGTAACGTGTATAAACATACGTCACGGACAGACAGGCTATAAGCTCGGGTTCATACTTTCGCCTATGAAAGAATTACTCCATAATATTACTTGCACAGACATTACCACGAGCATGATTTTGTGACTGTAATCTCAATCAATGTGCCATAAATTATATAGGCATATAGTTCATTTTTGTAAAATTGATTATTGATCATTTGATCACACATTTCATTCATTGTAATTACTATAAGATGATACGCATTGTAATGTCAACCTTTGAATGTAATTGTCAGTGGAATTGAAACATGAAATACGAAACGTCAACTATTTTCATACCTGCATGTTGACAAGCACCCAACAATGAGACAATATTGGGATGGTAACCAATGATGTCATGGTACGGAATTCCTCCATAAAATCCTCCCGGTCACTCGGTGAGGCGACCCTTAAAACACAAGAACAAAACAAAAAAAAAGCATGAACATTGGCGCATTTTTTGAGAGACTGGCCATACAGGCCGGTAAAAGGTTTTACACAGATCACTGTATTTTCTTACACTTATCTCGAAATTGATCATAGTTAGAAACTTTAAGGTTTTACAGACCAGAATAAAACAATTTTTAAACACTTTTGAGATTGTATTTAAATAATTGAGCTTTCAGAAGACGTACTTCTACAATGTTTTTCAGGAAGATATCAACATAAACATATTTCTGATTTATTTCAGAATTTTGGGGCTTTATTAATTTCTTATTAGTCTTATGTTGTACTCTTCTGCCAGCCATTCTTAAATGACCATCATCTCATATAATGATAAAGGGAGTAGGCCATAGTACCTCATTTCCGTATCATACCTTTCAGTATCTTTGATAATGTAGCCCTTGGTCTTATGCCCGCTTACGTTCACTGTCCTGAATCCTCACTTCGCCTTAAAGTTTCCTCTGCCAAGTATCTTATCATCAACAACAAGATTACTCCAGAGAATTTCCCATCGGACAGCCCCCCCAAGATGGAAGGCCAACATCTTCTATAAACAATGGCTGTTAAATCTTCTGATCCAGTAATCGTAACTTCCATAAGTCAGGCAAGGTGAGCAGTGTCCACGGTAGAGCAGTGGCCACAGTGAGGTCTGTGAAAACAAAAACATGATGAGTGCATGTTAAAAAACGTTTTTGCGCTGCTCTCCAGCCATCCTTTGTCAGGATTCCCTGTGTACGAAGTACAATCATACATGGCTAATCTTTCAGTGTGCTATAGGTACCAGATTATTTTTCCCTTCCAGCCTCGGTTTGTACTACAGTTGGGGATTTTATGGAAGAAAAACAATTATTATGACTGGCAAAAAGTCTTACTGACCACCACATGTAGAGCGGCGTATTTAGGATTATTTGAGGAACGCTTTTTGTGCAGGTCATTACGTGTTTATCTTATGGATCAAAGATAACAGCTCAACTACACATCTTGAGACAATGATTCAGCGTGGACATGGGTCGACCAGGGCGATGGACCGAGCAGTCTAACTTGGACGAGGATGAGGGATTATGATGAAACTATTTTGGGAAAGAGCTCGAACTCAACATTGTATTGGTTTGCTGGTGTGTATCTTTGACTGCACCTCAACCCATGCATCTTAAACAATACAAGTTAATCTAGTGATGTGCTTCTCTTCCCTAATGTTAAAAATTTTTGTACATGCTGATATTCAATTAATGTTTACTCACATAAAATTTACAAGTGAATAATTGGTCCATTTATCAAATGATACCAACATTGCTGAAGGTAAGTAGCACCACAGACAACTCATTGGGTGTTAAAAAACTACACCATTGCGTATTCATGTGGGAAACTTACCCAATATAACTTAACACCGTGGAAGATTACATTGACACTACTATAGTGTCATTTGAACACCGCCATGTTTGAAGGTGATACTATAGCCAGGTTGGACTGTCACCTTCGTGTACTTCAGTGTATACAGAGACCGTGACGGAGCCCATATTTGGGCTAAAGGTGAAGGTGTATCAAATGCACTTCAATTTAAAAAACTTTCTGTTAGGCCTATCATGTTTGTATTTTATAAGTGGATTTCAAGATTTTAAGTAACAATGAGTGCTTACCATTTCCACTGCTGATCCGAAGGCCTGAGTATTCCCAGTTTGACATTTAACCTTTGACCTCACCGCATTAATAATAAAAGCAGCAGCTACAACAATCAGTAACGTGCTTAACACGGTGATGATAACTATAGTTATGGTATTATCAGCCTGTGCCTCATCTAATAATAGAACAAATGACGTACAAGTCAAACTTCAGGCAACGGTTTTGTTAACTAATTAAAAAGATGTCTTCAGAAGATACAATAATATATACTAGTTTAAAAACAACAAAATATAATCAGGTATAGCAAGAAAATTTGTCAAGGAGGACATCGTAATTTTTGAAAAAAAGTGGCCCAGAAACATTTAGCCCCAAAATATTTGTATAACTAGATCAACCACCCCAGCAGTGTTTCAATTTTTTTATACAAACAAATCAAAATGGTATGGAGAGCAGCCACCCCTCTGTCCCCTTGCTACACGCCCTAAATACAATTGAAATAATATCAAGAAATAATGTTTTTTCTTTTACAATTCATATTTTTTAATGTAGGGCCCATGGAACTGCTCACTTTAAGAATGTTGCAAATTATGTTATAAGCCTACATTTCGTCTGATGTTTTGGAAAGTCGAGTTCTATTCAGGAAAGTATTACTCGCTCTTACCAGTCTGAACTGGTTGCATCAAAGGACTTGTAGAATACGCTTCCTGTATTAAACAATTACAAGAATGATTTAAAACTGTTTATTATTATAGGATTGTTTTGTTTGAATCTTCATTCCAATCCTCTATAATGGTATAAGATAATAGTCCACACATGGTATGCAGTGAAATAAAGTAATATAAAATGAACATCTTTGATCAATATAGTGCTACAAAACATATATGTTTTGTTTTATAAAAATATTGACATTTAAAACAACAATCTCGAGAAATTGACTACTGGGATTTTCAAGTCAACTGTAGCTGAAAAAAGAAGTTATTTTCTTAATGTCTTACCGTTCCATTATCTAATATTACGTATGCTCTTACGAAGGCTGTGTATATAGTGCTTGACATCAGGGCGCCATTTTCACCAATATGTTCTCGCACTGTCTGTCTTCTTTTCCGCCCTGAATTTTTACTCCCACATGACGTCTCTCCTCCTATTCCAATTTCGACAACTTTAGTTTCAGCCAATTCATTTCTGTTCAAAATCAATTACTGAAACTGAACATATCTCATGGAAAAATGGAAAACCTTATAAGGCCTATATAATTATTTATGCAAGTATAGAATATACGAGTTTGTTTAGTGGGGACGATAATTATTGGGGTGGGGGACATTGCCATTATCACCCCCTTTCATAAATATTGGAGACATGTCCACCATCCCCCATTTTTACATACAGACGCTACGCCAATAATTATGTGTGTATTATGAACTCACCCTCCAAACACCAAAGCAACATATGGCGTACCCGTCGATTCCTGAGCTTGCTCGTAATTGCCAAGGAGATCCGGGGGATATAAAGTGTCAGGAACCTTATCACTTATCCCTTCATTAATATTTAGCTGTATCAGTGTAACTTCAAAGCAGCTATTCAGTTAATGAGAAAATATACATCAATACAAATACTAAAATCACATTTTCAGTCTTAATATTCGATTGATTTTGGTGACATTATTTCCAGCCCAAGAATTTAAGTCCATGGGGGCTAAAGTCAAATTGCAATTACAATATTTACAGGATTTTTTTCTGATTTCAAATTTTATGTTGTTTTTTTACAAAAAGATAAAACATTATACTTAATATATAAAGAACAATCGTCTGTGTTTTTAGCAGGATCATGAAGGTCAGTGTGCGCACTTAATACTCGATACACGTGTGTCGAGTCTTGAGTAATTGTTTTTCTTACATTATAGACTTGTTTGTTTTACATTTTATATAAAGTATGAATCTTGTTCAAATAACCTTAAGAAATCTATCTCAATATTTTTTCTAAATCCATCATAAATTAAGTGTACATTTTCTTCCTTATATGTTATGTTAACATAGTCAATACTTTGGTAGAGACGGGTCCAGTTTACAAATAAAGACAGGCTGATGTGCGAACCGTTTCTTAAATAGTAAAGGTCTACATTTTGGGTCAGGAGCCCTAATAGAAATCCAGGGAAAACCCTCAAGCTCTTTGATCAACACATTGTCTTAATTGTCTTATTGGTTATAAGGAAAGATGTGTATTATGTTGCAAATGGAGGAGGCCCCTTGAACCCTGATCACAACCCCATTTCATGACGCTGCTTAACAAGGCTTTCTGTGCTTACCATCATCATTTCTGTTAGCCTTTATTTATTTCTCTACCGATTTGGTAGAGAAATGTTAATACATAATGCATTAGGTAACTAATTTGTTATGGTATCACTTATTTAAATATAGACTAACCCAACATTTGGCTTATGGTGATTGGTTCAAATAAATTATTCACGTTGCTGGAGGTTCATGAATAATTCAGTAGCAGTCTTTTTTCAGGCGTTGTGAATTCGCTTACAGAGTCAGCACGTGGCCTCAGACCCGCGCGTCGGCATTTATATTTTTATTTATTTATTTTATTTTTTGCTATGTCCAATTGCAGCCAAAATTGCCACCCTTGTGTTTTAAACGACTTTTTCAAATACGTTTGCCCTATTGGTGCGACCTCTCTTAGCCACCATAATTTGTGTATGGGAAATTTGGCCTGGTTCCAATAACTGCGTATATGTTAACATGTATCACTTTAAAAAAAGATTACCAGAACAAAGCGCCTCACTGCACCGATTCTGAAGCCGATTTTGAAACCTATTACCAAAACTGGAGACTTTTGGCCTAATACGTACGCTAACGTAAAGCACAGAACGTCTGCTTTAGCGGTGAGTTTTCGCTTACAGTAAAGCCGTGAAATTGGGCCATGGACGCACGATCATTTTACCTGATTGGTCCATTTCTCTGACTGACTGGTTCTAGCCTTATCTTGAATGTACTCTCCAGTAACCGAATCCCGAACGTCATCTGACAACAGAGGGCGCTCTGGAGGAGGAGAAACTGTATGGATGACGTAAAGCAACAAATAATGGGGAAATTTAATATTTTGATTTTAAATGTTTCTTCAAGTAAAATATTTCTGTTCAAATATCGTCACAAACCACATTGTACAGCGATGACACCTGAGTAAGATTCAAGCTCAACTGGTCTTTAAAACACGTCATAAACTAACAGTTTCACGTAGGACCTATATGTCACAAGCGGTTAGAAAATTACACTTAAGCACTATATGGTATATTGTTCCAGGTACTTGATCAAAGTATAAACCAAAACCTGGCGGAGATCTTTAATCGATTCTTATATAACTTAATGGGTTTCTTGGCCGGGAGTCTAACCACCGTTTGATTAGACACGTACAAAGAGTGAAGGATGCACCCTTGCGTTGCGTCACTTGGGCAATTTGTAAAGGAAACGGGGTCGTCAAAAGTCAGCCTCAATTTGGGCTGGGAGTATAAAACCAAAGGAACGCTGTTTGTGAGTGAGTTTTTACGTTGCGGGTGCTGGAGGGAGTATCTCACCGGGCGGGTGTATACCAGCGGATAGGGCCGTCAGCACTGAGGCTGTCGCGTCGTGCCTAAGCCGCCGAGCTTTGAGAGGTGTCGGCGACTCCAGTTCAACTGGGTAGGGGTCCGTCAGGGTGTTTGAGACCCATAAGAAGTAGCTCCTGAGGCAACGTAAAATCTCCTGGGAACACCGGAGCCTAGGATAGACTTTGACAAAGCCAAAGGCACTGGGTTTCCGTAAGTCTACCCTAACCGTTCAGGTGGGGCTTTGAATGAAAACATTTTGAAAGGAATTTGTTGTTAATTGTGAATGGGAAATCAGACAAATTGTCCCGAGGTTTTTTGTTCATTTAAAAAAACTATTCTTACCTTTTTTCTTAAGTTGGAAGTTGGAAAAAATAGTTGAACTAGTGAGTAAGATAACTGGTAAATCAGCAGGAATCTGTGGATGTCTCGTACGTTTTGTCCCTGACTAGGTAGGACAATAATTTTTACAAACAAAGCAATAGCGTCTTTAATTTAAAATGTTTACTGATTTAACAAAAAACAAATCCAGGAACACAAAATCTCATTTAGCTTAAGATCTTTTTCTACAATTCTTTATTCCCTTTAAAGCCAGAACACAAGTTTTAGTACATGAATTTTTATATGCATCAATCTAGCGATATTGCTACATACACACACAAACCACAATCTGTGCGTGACCGCGTGTTGACCCCAAAGGGGCGGGATTATGTTTACAGGTTATGAATAGAACGTTCTGGAAGTTTCTTTGGAAAATGATGTAATTTTCAGAAATTTCTAGAAGTGAAGTGAAGAAGAAACCTTTAGTATTTTCTAGGGATTAAAACTATAAATACAGGCTGGTACAGGATTTTTAAGCAGGACTCGAGCAAACCAAGACTTCGGTAAACAGGAGTCGATGAGACAATGTACACCCACTAGGACCTGTGATGTCGCTTACGACTCGTCTGTGGAGTGTTTTTGAGAAAGTTGGTCTTGACCGAGTGAAGTGTCTGAGAGAGCTGAATTTAATTCCGGAAGAGACATTTTGTGAACTAAATCTACAGTTCAATATTTTTGGGATTTCTTGTTTCCATATTTTGTCACTGTAGTCGACTTGCACGTCCCCGTGGTTTCGTCTATTTCCGGCCGTTTGTTGAGGTGAATTCGCCCCACGTCCAGCTCTATTTACACCGTGTCAGAGAGAACTGTTTTGTGTCGTTTTCGCTGGAGCCTGCTCAGTCCTCGCCCGTAAGATCTTCTTATTTAGTATAAGATCTTTTTTAATGTACACTTGTTTACCCTAATCATTGTACGCTTGTTAAACCCATCGATATTTCAAGCAGTTGATATTTTCATTATTAAATAACTTTCTTTGTTCTTTATATCAGTGTGACCTCGTTTGATTTCTTTGTTGCATCTGAGAAAATTCAGGCTTTTTGAGTAATTTGCATTCACGGATAGTTTGGAGTTTTCGGATCGTAACAATATGCATGAAAACCAACATGTAAGGTTTTACACTATTTCACTGTGTCATTATAACGAAATAATGAAAATGTACACGGATTCATTCTAATGTGGAATTTAACATTTCCGGAAGATATTTGCAAAATAATTTGATTAACCCTCCTACTACTGCATTGGTCCAAAATCAGTAAAATGTTGATATACTTCCCAAGGTATATCTAGTGCATAAAAGTCAAACACTGTCAAACCTTATGTGTAGTAAGTACATTTAAACCCTCCTACTACAAGGGTCCAAAATCAGTCAAAATGTTGATATACTTGCCAAGGTATATCTAGTGCATAAAGTCAAACACTGTCAAACCTTATGTGTAGTAAGTACATTTAAACCCTCCTACTACTACAAGGGTCAAAATCAGTCAAAATGTTGATATACTTCCCAAGGTATATCTAATGCATAAAGTCAAACACTGTCAAACCTTACGTGTAGTAAGTACATTTACAGGTCAAAAATGAGTCGACTGTTTTTGACTGGTAAAATCATTGTCTCTGGTATTGTTCAGGTGGTCAGTACCGTAAAAAACCAGTCAAAAATGCCCCTGTGTGCACATTTGGGTCAACTGTCAAAATGGGCAGTTGACTGGTTTTGACCTCTACAGCAATTTTCCACTAAAGTGCACTAATAGTAGGAGGGTTAATTTTACTAAACTGATATCTCCTCAGATAGAAAAAATTAAAAGTGTGTTTGATACCATCATCAACTTTACAGTAATTAAGTTACTGTAACAAAGCAACTGGCTGTTCGTACCTGCTGTTGGCGTGTCACATGTGATATTAGTCATGACACTTTTGTTCCCAGGTCCAACAGACGTAGATGCCTGGATTTGGAATTTGTATAGGGAGTACGGCTGTAATTCGCTCTTGTTGACAGAATATGACCTCTGACCTCCATCAACTGTCACTTCATCAGACTTGTCATATATTAGATTTGAGTAATTTGCACCTCGGGATCAGAGCGCTTGTATATGTGACGTAAAAATTTAGTAAGATGAAAAGAGAAAATAAACAAATAGGGAAATTGTGGATGTTTCAGTGTTCCGTACGTACATGTATATTTGACTAAAACAGCACATGTTTTACTTTAACAGTTGCCTCTACTGAACTGTGACTTGAAAAGAAAAACAAGAAAGTAATCACAAAATCTTCCATTCTGATAAAATGATTTGTCATGTTTTGTATATTTCAATGTATTGTAAGGTTGCACTGCAAACATGCACACTGCCTGTCTGCCATGAAATCATACCGGTTCTCGTAAGTACATTCCCATTGTATATATGTTGCATGGTCCATATTTGGGAAAGGTTGACACACCTAAATGTTTGTGGTTCCCAGGTGAAATTTTAGGATTGAGTTTGGGTGCAATTCTTCACCCATGGAAGGATTCAATGAGCACAACATGAGAATATCAATATAATTCTATTGTACAGCATGAATAATTCATTCAGAATCATAACAGAATGTCTAGATGTTTAAGTTTTCCATGAACACTGACAGTTTTTTTTTGGTTGATGACAGGTTTTAGTGTCAAATGTCTTCATTTTGTCCTCACCTTGATATTTTTAGCTTTTATACAAATATTAAATTCAGGATGAGATGCTGACTCCCCGTTAAATCCGAAAACATTATCCTACCATGTATGTTAATATGATACCATTCTCTCCATGGGTCTCATCCCATGTGACAACACAGGTTGGGCCTTCGTTGTTTAGTACAACGTTGACTGGCTGTGATGGAATTTAACAGAAAAGAGAAAAATTTATATAAACAAACTTCCAAAAGAGGTTTTACCCCGCTGTTATGTGGTTAAGTGTACATAGCATAGTGGTAGGTGTGGTATGAGTTCCTATTCCACCAGGCACATTTTATTGTTTCAGATTCCTTTTCTGTGTTTTCCCTTCCCGACTCCAAGTCTGAAAATGTCTATATATGCTTCTTTGTAGAATTCTTTGTATAGTGGCAATTAAACGTAAATGGTTTGTGTCTTGGTGAGTACCACCTCTAATGATGCCAATTTCATCTCTCAGTGTAAATCTTGTAATTTCTTGTTACTTACTTGATTCAGCAGTCGCCTTGATGATGCTCATAGAATCCTCACCCATCAGTTCAACTCCACCTTCCACGTTGAATGCAGTCACATGAAGAGTGTAGTTTGTGAAGGGTTTGAGTCCAGACACCTCTAGGGAAGTGGGTGCAGGATCCCCTGGCCCAGGAGCTGCAACATTTAGTGCAAATTGTATAAAACTCTACAAAACTTCCCAGAAACAAATAATTATATTTTGGTATATGATAACAGTACACAATTCTAACTTTCTAGTGAGGGCCTTAAATTTGACAGAAATTCTGGTCTATGAACAATGCCCAAATATTTAGGAACTCTATTCACCCCAGTAGGGTGGTTTGATGACACCGCATGTTCACTGCTAGAAGGCTACAATGTGTGTACAGATCAGATATCAGCGAGTGTTCCCAGACGGGTATTATTCCAGACAGAACATCGTGTGGTATTGTGGCATTTATATGCAACCGTTGGTAGAATTTTCATGACGGTACAAATTTTATGTGACACCAGATGCTGGTTAAATGGCAAATACCTTAATATTTAGCGTGACAAGATTTGGTCTTTGAACATCAATGATATAAACCAACCATGATACGAATACTTACTCTTGTACGTATCTCTAACACCACCTGTTACTGTTACTTGATAGAAAGCAATACGTCCTCTCTTCATAGCAGGCTCATCCCACGCCACATTGAGAGTCTCTGATGGTAATGCTGTCACTTGAACATTTTGAGGCATACTGGGAGCTACATAAAACAATATGAGTAAAAGGGAAATGCTTTATTTCATCTTTTGTACAGTTAAACAAGTGATAAATCTGAACATTGCAATTTTACTTGGGAAAAGAAAAGAAAACTTTAAATAACACACTTCTCAACATTATCACCAGAAGCATGTTTTATCACCCAGAAGCATGTTTTATAGGAAATAATTACATCCTGAAATAAATTGTTGATGGTTCCCACCTTAAATAAATTTCATTTCAAATATTTGTTTTCTTTAAATCACAATGATCGAATGAAAACAGGTTATTCATCTTTAAGCATTATAGTTTTAATACTGAATACCAATAACCATAAATCAAATGCACAGTGCCTTAAATCGTTTGAATAAAGCTATCAACGTACGTTTAACAACTGATCTGTACATGTTTCATCTTATTACATTGTTTTGTTAACGACAAAAGAGTGACAATTCATTCAGAAATTTCTGATCACCAAAATGAACAGAAACATGATAGTTTGTTACCCACATTCTGACATACATCATTGGAAAATAACATGTTTAAACCTCAGTCAGAAATATTTGTTGGCACCATCAGTTGAACTGTAATAACTGATGCCTTTTGAGAATACCCTGAGGTATAAACTACAATAAAGAGGTCAAGATTGTGTATATTTAGATTCATGCTATTTTCTTACCAGCTTGCTTGGTTGTTACTGTAGTTGTCAGTATTGCCGGCATACTATCTCCAACCTTGTTATTACATATAACCTGCATTGAGTACACGGTGAAGGCTTCTAGGCCAGTAACACGATGAGACTGAGCTAGCTCGCCAGGGTTGGGTGTAAACGGTGTCCATTCTCCAGATCCGGGTCTTTTATAATTCACTCTACAGGTGAATGGAAGGTTACCATCATATGTGACTTGCCATGTTACATCAACTTCTCTCTGGCATGACAGCAACAGCAGCCACATTGCCTACTTCTGGTATCTCTAGAAGTTGCATCAAGTAAACAGAACGAAAAAGGAATCATTGTAAGAATATGAAGATGTAAATATAAATGCACAAAATGGCTAAAGTTTGCCCGTATGCTGAAGATAAAAGCCATATAATTAATGTAAACTCACTGAAAATCACCATTTTTGTTCATCTGGTTTATTTCCATAAATTATATCAAGTAAATACAGATACAGTTACATGGGGGAAAATAAAGCATAATAATATGTCCCATCCAGCCAGAATCACAAAACAAGAAAAGATTAGCAATTACAGTACAGATAACCATAATTTCATATTCCACCCTACTTAACCTGATTCACCCTAATTTTACACGTTACATAACTAACTTGATCGAAGGCAAAGAATAGAAAGTTTCAATGCATGTGAAGGTGATTTTGCGTACATTGTATATGCATGTACAGTACATCATATGAATACAGTGAGCGTTTGACTTTGCGTACATGTACAATGTATGTACGTCATGAACACGATCCAAAACCACTGTTTGGATTTTAATATTTGAAGACAAGCAGATATCAAATAACGTTTAAAAAGAACGATAATTGTATTAGTGTCTTCATATAATAGTAGATGCATTATTAAATGCGCGTTCTTATATAAAACGCACATTGTGTAAAATATGTCCCTTTGTTGTGCGAGTACAACAAAGGGGCGTGGCTAAGTTGCAAACAGCATGATGGGGCGTGGGAGTTTTTTTTTCCAGGGGTGTGGCATTATAGTACCAAACTAACACTTACCTATGACAACAATGAATGCATCTCTGTCATCCTTTTCATCATTAAGACTATTTTGTGTCTCACACTTGTAGGATCCATTGTCACTTCTTTCAAGAAGATTCACACTTAGAGAACTCACAAGCTGATCTTCCCATTCAACATGAGTACTTGTTATTGTGTATTTAACACCATCATCAATGATTTCCATTGAGTTTGGATTATACCAGGTGATATTGTGTGCAGATCTTGAGTACACTGTGCAGTTAACTGTAACAGTTTCTGTCAATTTGCCTTCCACTCTTTCAGTTACTGATATGATCCGTCCAGGTGCTAAATAAAAGAAAAAACAACAATGTATATTAATACTTTGAAATCAGTGAGCTTTACAACCTATATCAGTTATCTGCACGGTATTCATCTGCTTGTATATTGTAATGTAAATTCTTAATGCAATTCGGCTTTACGTCACAACCCATTTATAAAGCGCTTTTACACAATTTCAAAAACTGTACACAGGAGGAGGAAAAGAAAACAAAACAGTATACTGTGATCATGAAAAGAGAAAGGTTTTCAGTAGTTTCTGAATGCTCCAATAGAGATGGTGTTGGTAATGTTGATGGAATTCCATTGCTTCAGACCTGCTACATAGAAACCAATGTCGCGGTATTTTGCACCAGTTGAGAATTTAATTAAAATTCAATCAAAATTCTGATGGCATTAAAGTTGGCATAACCTGATTTACATGTAACCATATCAAATCAAAACTATATTTTCAAGACCCCCTAAACCTCGTAAGTTTTAGTACCCAATAAAGTATAATTGTAATTTTCTTATTTTTACTGTCTAATGAAGAGCATATGAATGGGTTTATATTTTGATTCTAAAACTAGTAAAAGAGTGTCTGCCTCTTATCATTCATATTGCATTCTAAATTTTAAGTAAGCTTTGTCATTTTTTTAGTGGGAAAACTATAACAGCGGAAGTAAATGAAGTTAAATTAAAAAATAATGCACTGAGATGGTTCACTAACAAAGAACATCCAAGTCAAAATCTCCATATCTTGTCACAAGTGATCCGTCAATCACTGTAGATGCACTGCATCTGTATGTAGCGCTGTTCTCTGGACTTATATCATACAATGTAATCTCATACATTCCTTCATTAGGCTTGATGGTATCCACAATTGTTGTACCATTGAGAAAAGTGATTGTAACCGGTGGCTGAAGATCTCTTGAATGAAGACTAACTGCACACATCAATGCTAGATTATCTTTTGTCGCTGTATCCAAGACTGGGTATGTACTCGCTGTTAAAGTGACGCTAAGATCATCTAAATCAAAACACATGAAACACTCAAAAGATAAACAAACTGAAATGGATCACAAAATGTCGATGTTGTAACATTGTGTCGTAAAAACAACTTTATTAATATATACGCAGTCAATTTTAAAAAATAAATCATATGTACTTGCCAATACAATTCATAATAACTTTATCCTGAGAATTTTTTTTTTTTTTGTCCTTATTATGCTAAACCAAATAAATTTCCAATAAATAAAATCCATAATATGATAAAAGAGTCACATCAATAAACTGCATTTCTTGTCAAAAAATAATAATTAAATTTAGATTTTTTACAAGGATAAAGGAGAAGTATCATTCACTTTTTAATTTGTTTCTAATTTAGATGATCCAAGGCCAGGTAGATGTGATTAAGGAGAAAGGGTAATTTTTGAACGGAATCTCAACATCCATACAAACGGCCAATGTTCAAAACATCGTAAGAATGCAATCATGAGGGATGGTATTTACATGAAAATACAAAAACACTTTACCGAGTTCACTTTTACTAGAAGGTATGCCTAAGTAAAAAATAACTTACCTTTATCGCAATCCTTGCCAGTGAATTCTAATAAGCAGGTGCATTCACCGTCAACGTTATTACACATGACATCATTTCCTCCAGGTACTGATGGTGCTACACACGTACAGTCCTCTGCACATCCTAAACCATACTTACCCTGTACACATACTGTTGAACATAGAAGGATTATTAAGTTCATGAAAGTACAATCACATGCACTGAATATTGAATACCACCACAGCAGTCAGCTGCATGGGTGCGTACGTAGGTATCGTACGGTATCCCAAATAAAAAAAAGTAATAGTTTTTAATAGTGTAAAGAAGTAAAAGTATCATCATTATACATACAAAAAATAATTCATTGATAAAAAGGGTTTTCAAAAATATTATTACAAAGTCTATTAAATGTCGGGCTAGTTTTGTGGGCCACCAGTGTGCCTGCTGGAAGACAAAGTCATGTGACTTTGTACTGGTCGAAACAGGGCATACGGAGAAAACATACGAGGTTGAGAGAAAACCTGCGCGCTATTTTGAGACAGTAACTCTTCAAATATTTATCTTGTCCAAAGGTTGGAAAAAATCCATTGTGATGAATGAAAACAAATGAATTTAAGTTTGATGAAAATGCCATGTGTCGCTCAGGGAAAACGTATTTACATTTGCTTGATTTATGTGGACGCAACTTTCGCTGCGACCAAAGTTGTGCCGTGCTCAGTATACATCAGCCTTGCGATGTATTGCCTACATTTTCTAAGCTGCAAATAATAATTTCTGGTAATAATAATAATGTGGGCTTATATAGCGCACGTATCCACTAAACTGGTGCTCAAGGCGCATTACATTATTACCCCTGTTCATTAGGCGCATAAATCATTTGTGAACAAATTAATTAAATTTAAGCTGACTTATCTTTATCTTTCGTTTTATTTTGTTTAGTAAAAGTTTATACAAATGTTTGCCGGTGCGTGAACAGCAGCGACTCCATGATACTCTATTCAGCAAAAACTCTTTCCTTGTAAATATTGATGGGGCCTAACATCCATATTAACATTTGTTATAATTTGTTATTAAGATTTGTTATAAAACCTCTGCAGCTGTGGAACACAGATGGATTATTTTCTTGTTGTTCCAGACTGGTGCATCTTACAATACTGGATGTGCTGGTTTAGTTAGGTGACTAGGTGACTATAAATATTTACAACAAGAAATGGATAAAGAATTAATCATTCCATTTGTTAAAAAAAAGTCTCCAGTTTCTGGTCTCCGCACGCGTCGCCTCAGACCTGCATGTCGGCATTTTTTTTCTTCTTTTTTTTTTCTTTTTTTTTCTTTCTTTGCTATGAAACGTTGTCCAATTGCAGCCAAAATTGTTGGATTGGAATTCTGCCGTGCTGTGCTTTAAACGACTTTTTCACACCATACTTTGTATATGGAACATTTGGTCCCCGCGTATACAATATATAATGTATTTCCTTGTTGGCCACAAAAATAAATAAATACGAATAAAAATGGCCGAAAAAAGCGCGTCACCACACCGATTTTGAATCAGACCGATGACCAGATTGCAGAGACTTCTTTTTTGCCTAATGCATTACAGTATAAGAAATAGTCATTTCCAAGCACATTCAAAAGTTGATATGCATGGGAAAATGATGTGCACGTAAAGTTGATTTTAAGGTTAGATTACCTTGACAAGAATTGACTCCATCTCCTGCATAGCCAGGCTTGCACGTACAGATAAAGCTTGTGTTGGTGCAGTCTGCATTCATGTGACAATTATGTGTCAGTTCAGAATCTGTACATTCATTAATATCTGTAAAAAAAAAAAACATCAATTGAGACTATAATATGCAGCTAACATTTGTATAGCCATCAATATATTGAAACATGTAGTTAAATATCTATATGATCATATAATGTGAGAGTGAAAGATGATTTAGGTATCCACTCTGTGCAGAGGTTGTTGTTCTTCCTTAGAAAACTCAGGAAATTTAATGTGGACAGAAATATTTTAACCTTGTTTTATAGATCAGTTGTGCAGAGTATTTTAACTTTTTGCATAATATGTAACTTTGGATCTTTATCACAACGCAATAAAGGTAAATTCGAACGGATAAGAAAAATGGCCCAACGCACCATTGGTGTCACATTGCCAATCTATGACACGATCTATGAGGAAAGGTTACATTCTAAAGTCCGTGCAATAATTAGTGATCTAACCCATCCCCTTTTCGATTGTTATGTTTTAACCCGTTCTGGAATTAGATTCCGTGCACCACGAACAAACCTCTCTCGATTTAGACAGTCCTTCGTTCCAGTGTCCATTCACACACTAAATTCCTCCGTTAAGCGTTAATTTCTAGTATCGTTCGTTTTGCCTTGCTTATTTTAATTTAACTTTACTTACGTTTTTATGGTCGTTTTGTTTATTTTAATGTAATGTGAATAGCTACGGTAATTGTTCAAATTTAAAGAATTTTATCTAATTTAATGTAATATTTGTATATAATGTTTTAAGTGGATTTTTATGTCTTTTAAACCAATGGAAGCTAAATTTCTGTATTTTTTGAATGAGGACAATAATAAAACAACACACACTGTTGTGTCGCTATAAACACAAGAGTGAGCTGAAGTTACTCGGGCGTGAAATGAAGACAACACAAAGTACAAAAAGTAGACAACAGTTATTTCTTTATTTAGATTGACTGACTGACCTTCACAGTTACTCCATCGTCAGCAAATCTAAATCCTAAATTACACATACAGCTGTATCCTCCATCCATGTTGTTGTTAATACAGTAAACATTCATATCACAGTTATAAGTGTTTTCTGCACACTCATCAACATCTGTAACATCAAAGAAAATCATATTTTTGAAAAACACATATGAATATTTCATGTACACTGAACTCACAGACATACAAATCAACACAATTCCATTGTTTCTATGAACTTACCATTAACAGTTAGACTGTAACTGTTTGTTCTAGTGACAACTGAAGCAGATGGTCTTGGATGGATTTTGGCGGTACACACATAGTTACCACTATCTCTTGGATGTACATCGGTAACTATCCTTTCATACACTCAGGCTGTTGGTCATCAGGACTTGTGGAATTCATCGCCATTAGGGTATGTTATCAACACATTATAACCAACCAGGTCAATAGGTAAGACATTCACATTACATATCAATCGTACATCATCTTCATCTACAGTGTCTGAGACAGGTCCATCACCATCACCTCGTGTCAGTGACACTTGTAGATCATCTAGAATAGGACATATCATAAAGCATCATTACAATAGAACTACATATGTGTGTAATAAACTGTAAACTAACATGAAGGTGCGGTAGGGTGGCACTAGTCATACAGAAGCATCATGAGATAGATAGTACACCTTGCAGTCGAGGGATCACTCAGATTGATTTGTTATAGACTAATCTGTTGACCAGTTCACTGGGCATCGCCATAACTGGTGGTGGTACCTACATTATGCTTCAAGTGTTCGCTTACTATGCAATCCAGTGCTTCTTCAACCAATCTGAGCATTATATTTAACGAAACGCTTAGCATACCGCATATTTAAGAATGAGTGTGACGCGCGCGTGTAGTATGGTAACACCGGCGGAAAACAGTGGTCACTGGATTAGTCTATACATCAAATTATCAGAAAATTAACAAAAACGTTTTTTTTTTTTCAACACAGGCTTTCAAGTTCATGGATACAACATTCAGTAAATAATGTCAAATTGATACCAAGCAGAACTTAATTAAAATAACATTAAGATACTTACCTTTATCACATACAGCACTAGTGAAATTAGGTATTGGACCACAAGTACAGGCACCAGTCTCCTTGTTGCATATTCCGTGTGATACACAGGAACATTCAAAGTCACAGTTTAGTCCATACTTTCCGTTATCACAAGCTAGGAAACAAATTAATTCAAGTTAAGAAAATGAGTCAATGAGGTTAAATTTTAAAACAATCATATGGCGAAAAAACGTCTCTGGTTTCTGGTCGGTCGGTTTCAAAATCGGTGGGGCGATGCGCTTTTCTTTTATTTATTTATTTATTTGTTATTTATTTATTTTTTGGGGGTAATGTGTTTTTTTTGGAGGCCAACCAGTGAAATACGTAATACATGTATACGCGGTTATTGCAACCAAGTAAAATTTCCCATATACAATAGTCTGTGGGCTGGAGGGGTCTACCAACTTGACACATCTATGTTAATTTATATGTTGCTATGATGACGTCATTGGTTGCAATGGAATTAAACTACCTCCAGACGGCACTGTTTTTGGATGAAGATTATGCGCAAATGAATAAATGGTTAAAAGTATTTCTTATTTTTAGCCATTGTAGTACACTATAGGGATAATGTATCATTAATTTTTAACTGGATATGATATGATAACTCTAGTGTAAGAAAAAACAGGATAAATTTGAAAATATTGGGTTACGTTATCTCTGAAGATCAATGTTAAAGCCCCTATCGGCCCCTTGTTCAGCCAAGAATTTTTATCATATGGGGGTGGAAGGGATTAAACAAACTCTCATTACTCGGTCATGATTTGACTTACATTCATAAAATTTGGTACATTTAATGTTCATGTATATGTGGTTTCGATGGAAACCTCTTCTGTGTTGTACTACATGTACTGGTTCATTGCTGACTAAGTCCTTTTCTGTAAGAAGCAGCTTCCTGTTTGAGATGGCGAGTCCACCTTTAAAAGGAAGCTGCATCCACCTTTTCAAGGAAGCCGCATTGTGGACTGGATCCAGGTTGTATGGGAGCACCAAATCAATATGTTGGAGTTATAAAACCTCCTGAAAGGGACTCCTGAAAGGATGCAGTATCCTCACAATGTCCAGATAATACAACGGTGCACTGCGTCACTTGTTTCGCATATCCCAAAATGTGGCTTCCCCTAACATGGGGACTGCTTTGATGTCTGAGCCAAGGCATCTGCTTGTCAGCAATTCATCTGCCATGCAAACTCAGTGGCACACTTTTCGGGAAGGGTTATCCAGTGGTCACTCCGGCCTGGTTTTGCACAGGAAATCATCAACCGGCTTGAAAGGGTTCAACATGGGCTATATGGTTCTCTCCAAACATGAATGTATTTCATCCGCAGATGTTCCATTCAAATGTGATCTTAGGTTCACTGCCTGCTTAGTGGATTCACTGCATCTTGCCTGTGGGGCTCTGTAGGCTGTATACCTCTTCTAGGGGTAGGTCGAAGGCAACCGGTGATGTTCAGGTTCCTGTCCACCACAGGAGTATGTTTGCTATTGCACCACACAGAAGAGCGGAATTCAGCAGAAATGTAAACAAAACTATATTGAAAGTGCATAGGGTGGCACATGGCTCTCCTAGTTCTGGCCATACAGCACAAGCTGGCATAAGCTAGACAAAAACCAGCACTGGCCGGCACAGGATGGTACAGGCCGGCACAAACTAATGACAGTGAACAAACTAATGAAGTAATCTGTTGGTGACACCTATGGATAAAAAGCATTAAGGCTCCTAATGGATACGGTGATCCCCGGAGTGCCTTTGTGCCGTCATTGTGCTGTATGCCCAGAACTAGGAGAGCCAGTGTCATCCTATGCACTTTCAATACAGTTTTTGTGTACATTTCTGCTGAATTATGTTCTCCTGTGTGGTGCAGTAGCAAACGTACTCCTGTGGCGAACAGGAGCCTGGACGATACCCTGCGCAGTCACCAGGTGCCTTCGACCCACCCCTAGAATAGTACCCAGCCTACACAGCCGCACAGGAAAACAGTGAATCAAGCTGACTAATGAATTAAGCACAGTTTCATATTGATTTGGTGCTCCCATACAGCCTGGAATGAGGCTTTCTTGTAAATGTGGACTCACCATCCCAAACAGTATAAGCTTCTTCTTACAGACAAGGACCTAGTCAGCAATGAACCAGAAGATGTAGTACAACATAGAAGTTCCATGGAAACCATTGTCATTAAATGTACCAAATTTTATAAATGTAAGTCAAAGCATGCCGGAGTAATTGGAGGTTTGTTTAATCCCTCCCACCCCATATGCCAAGGATTCCTGGCTGAACAAGGGACCGATAGGGGCTTTCGTTTTTCTTTACATTGCAGTTGACACATCCTTTCCAAGTAAAACTTCATGATACTTTATCCCCATAGTGATAACTAGTGGACAACAATGGCTAAAAGAAATATATTGTATCCATTATTTCATGTGCGCATGATATGCGCACTCTAAAGGTAGTTCCCATGACAACCAATGACATCATCTTGAATGTGAATGAACATTTATTGTGCAAAGTTTGATTAATGTAGGTCAAAGCATGTTCGAAAAAAATAATTATTCAATATGTTGTGATATGGACGTCCATCTAAGCTCAATACATGGGGGCTAAAAAGTGCACCAAGAGATAGAAAATCCCCAAAACTTCTAAGTTAACACATTTTTGTGGTTACATTAGACATAAACAAACCCATTTAAGGCATAAATTAATTAATTTTTTGTTCTTGGTGGCAACTATAAAAACTTAAAATCCCAATAATTAAAATATGCATAATATACGTGAAATTATAGCGCCCTCTAGCAGTTGTTTTCATGAGAACCGATGACGTCATCGTGACGACATATGACAACATTAACTGTACTAAGTTACATGATAATAGGTGAAGGCATGATGGAGTAATGGCGAGATGTTTGACCTTCTTCCACCCCTAGTGCTAAGAATTATCAGTGTAAGCTCATTATAAGGACAAACAAATAGTGGGCTAGAACAGATAGTGCAACCGAAAATGTTCAATGTTAACATCTTTTTTTCGTGTTTAGGACATCCAAAGGAACAAAAAATATCGGTGGCGGTGGATTATGGGGGTGCACGGTAGACCCCTCCATCCCACAGACTACAAAGTATGGTGGCTAAGAGCGGCCTCACAAAAATGTTCATACCCTTATGTGAAAAAGTCGTTTAAAACACAACACGGCAGAATTCCAATCAATCCAGCAATTGTGGCTGCAATTGGACATCGTTTCATAGCCAAAAGAAACCTGAGACTTTGTTTGGGCTAACAGAAACAATATCAAGTATGATTTTACTTTATTATGACACCGAACTATAGAATATGTCTACATCATTGGGTTTGTCATCACCTGTGTGTATATTCATCATCCAAAATCCCCCATAACACTGTACAGACAAACACGGGCAGGCTTGCCCCAGTACCTATGTATTTAAACAAACACTGGCAGACTTTCCCCCAGTACCCATGTAATCAACCTGTGCCCAACCTGTACCCAGTTATTACAAATAAACAAACAGACACAGGCAGTGTGGACGTTTTCACTACTGTGAAATTGGTTTTCATTGGGATGAGGATAACTCCCTGGAAACCTGGGCTTTAGACAGTAAATAGAGAAGAAAATAAAAGGTTATAATTATATCGATCAATATTTTTTCTTTTGGTTTTAAAAACTGTGGGACTTCTAAGTATTTTTTAACGATTTTTGAATATTTTGTGTTTAGCACTGTTTACTATGGAAGTTTATTTAGTGGGGTGCACCCTCAGGAGAATGGGAATAGCTGCCACCGCCATCCCAACCTACCCACACTAGTCGGTTGGTGCTCTGGGAACCAAAGCATGGTCGGAAGAACAGAGGTCAGAGGGCAAGCTTCATAGGCATGCTCAAATGCGATGCCGGAGCAGAAACTGTGGAAGAGTTGGCCGGGTGCATGCAGGGCCGCGGGCGACCAAGTAGTACAAACTATGGGCGCGCTTGCCCATCACATTATTACTCGGGATACACAAAAACACAAACAGCTTGCCACGCCAAGCATAGGCTGATCAGAGAGGAGAAACTCCTCCTACGAATTAATGATTGACAAGGTAAAAAGTACACAAAAACCGTAAATGCATAGTGAGATTCCACGGCTTAAACCGAAGCGTTGGTTGAAGCATAGAGAAAGGATTAGAGAAGGAGTTACAACTAAGTCACTTCAAAGGGGAATACGTTCGTCGCCGCGCTGATAAAACTTGCGGTTTTAACACTGCCATGCGACCGCAACATTCTTTGGTCCCGGCTTAGCGCCCATGCGTAGCCTAGCCGAGCTAAAAATGGTTACACGCAAGCGCATTATCAATGTTTATGCTTTGAAAATGGCTTCCAAGTACAGAACTGTTACGGAAGACATGACAGAAAACGATAATTTCAGCGATTTCGAGCAGGATCTTTACCATTTTGTTCGAAACTTGAATAAACGAGTTAATACAGGTGACGACTGGGAAAATGACGGCCGTGTACGGCGTGCGATTTTTTTTTCCTGCAAACGAGAATTGCCATCCCACAATATTTCAGCCAATCACATGGCACGTTTTTTAAGATGACGTAGGATATTATTAACATATACATATTAGATGCAGTCTAGCCACACTGATCAGTAAGTGCGCGCGCGCATTATTATATTTTATTATTTACTATATTTTATTATATATTTTATTATTAGTAGGGGGTATTAACCCAATTTTTTTTAGATGCCCCCCTCAAAATATGTACCAACCTATAAGAAACAAGGAAAAAATACTCAAAAAATCATTTGAGAGCGTTAACCCCCCTGTACATGCCCCCTGAAGATTTGTTTTTGTCAAACGGCATGGCATCCTGACTTCTTGTGCAGATTACCTGTATACCGTCGTTGGGGCACCCGTCTATTTTGTTTGAAACACAGTGATAGGAAGCAATGAAGAGAACATCACTTCAGCAATTAATTTAAAGTACTTTCTCATGTTTACCTGTTGAAATTTTAGCATACTATTCCATGACAACCTTTCAATTGCCTTAATCTGATTAAAAAGTAACATTTATATGAATAAAACACAGTGTTCCCGTGGGTTTATATGGATTGCAACTGAAGATTTTATTTCATTATTGTATCAAACTTATTTTATCCTGGAATAATATAAAATTTATATTTGCTTTTAACATTCTTCTAGAAAAGAATTAATTAATAAAATAGTATGAATGTAAAAAGTAGTTATTAGCCTCAGTTATGTTTGAACCTAGCAAGTTCTTTCTCAGAGATAGAACCCGCTAGGTTTGAGATGTAAGGCCAGTAACTATTATTTTGCATACAATTTATATACAACGCGTCCTTTAGGTTGGTAAGCAGTTTGCAACAGCCAATTCTCTATTTATAAAATAGTACAAAAATATATTTATACATCTAACTAACATTAATAACATATTTCATGGCTTAGCAGGGATTTTGGATTGTATAATGCCAAAATGTATTTCTGTAAATGATACAGTAGATCTAATGCTCTTGAACAAGTTCTGCTAGTATGTGGATGTGAATCATCATCTTTAGATATAGTAAGATTTGTGATGACTGATGACATATTGAAATAATCTCTTTTGAGTAGTAAGGGTTCTGAGAAGAACCTTTGGTTAACTCAACATTTCAATCTGTATGCTTTGATCATCTTCAAGGAGAATGTGGAATGCTGGTGCAGGAGGGGCTTAAGTAGCTCAGTGGAGGAGTCCTGATCACTAGATGTAGCTGTAGCTATTACCTTAAACAAATTGAATACATTTATAATTAATTATGTGTGAAATAACAAGTCAAATGTATTATTACACAATTTATTTATAGAAAGTGAAAGATAATATTGTAAACAATTTTTTTTAAATGTGCTTAAATATCAGCCACACACCATCCCTTAAAAACATTCAAATAATAAATCCCATATCCCACTATTTTATTTTAAGCTAGGATTCAACTTCAAAGGTTCAGGGGTTACACAGTTGTAAACCTTAAATTTATTTGGGAACTACCAACTTTGTATTCTCTTTCACTTACTATTACTATTATATCATCGTGATTGTACAAACTATACTATTTCTATGACAGTAACAAGTGGGTTAATATTTCATGTTTAAGATGATAACAAGTCCCAGGCATGTCAAATACAATGTTCCCAAGTTAACTCCCATGGAAATTTCTTGCAGTAATACTTGTACTTGTACTGAGTGAGTTGTAGGTGCATGGTGAATAATATTATTATTAAAAACAAACTTACCCAACTAAGGTCACAGATAATAACTTCTGTCACTGCCCAACTTTGCCAGCAAACAATCCTTTTAGATGATATGATGTATATACATTTACTAACCTAAATATATAATTGTCTTAATTGAGTTAAAACCCATCAACCATGTCAACAAACAACGAACAGCTGATTAGTAACCATAGATTATATGTGTGGTACATAATCACATACACAGTCTGGTAACCACCATTATGTATGTCTCTACAGTGCATATGGAGTCAGGGAACCTTTACGTTAAACTGACAACAGAGGGCGCCCTTCAAGCAAAACTTTCAGGGGGCATGTACAGGGGGGTTAGAAATATCAAATTTTTATTTTAATGATTTATTCTTGTTTCTAATAGGCCTGTACATGTTTTGAGCGGGGCAGAATATAAAAAAGTCAAAAAAGTGAAATGATACCCCCCCCCCCCCCTAACAGTAGTACATATACGTGTACAGTGTACAGTAAGTATGAACTTCTTGCAGCTAGATTCATAGTAACTAGTGCGTAGTCAACTCAGCGCAATGTAATCCAAATGTAATAATGCATGTACTGATCGAGTTGAAATAACTTAGTGGTACCATAGGCTATGCATATAGGCTTTCTATATGGTGGTACTGAGTTGAAATAATTGTACGTTTTATATGCTGATGCCTCTTTTTACAACAAGCTATTTAACGCAGAACCATACCCTAAATTCATGGGCACACAATAATGTAATTATATGGGGGGTGGAAGCTAGATGAAAGATATTTAAAAGCAAACAGGACACAAACAAATTGTACAAATCAGATTATTCTATTTTTATATAAACTTGTTTAAAACATCAACCATTATGTTTTTTGTCTATATTTTCAGTATAACTATTTTTTCCAAATAAATTTGTAAAGTTTATGAGACAAACTGAATTTCACATAATAAATACAAACAACCTGAACGTATTTTTTTCACTATTGCTGAAGCTTTCATTAGGCTGGAGTTGCATAAAAAATACATTCCTAACATAATTTTGTTTTTATAAGTTTCGAGGCTTTGCATGGTGGAATATTGATATCGTTTCGGTTTGCGGTAACACCACGGTGTTTATCTCAACTAATGCGAAGCTGAGGTACAGGTTCTGAAAAGAACCTTATCGCACAACTCGTATCTCAACCTTCGTTAACCCTTTCATTACCAGCCAGTTATGTCAGAGAGAACCCTTCTTTACCACAGTAATTAGGAGCCCAATGTCACTTCAGCACCAGTGGATGTTTCACAATTTCATTGAAGTGCGCCCTCACACGGCAGGAATATACAATTTTTTTATATTTCTCATTTGTATGTAAAAATGATGGTAAAAATGAGTATACAAAAAGGGAGGAAAACATTGTGCAAAAGCGAAATAATTAGATCAGAATTTACACTAATGTAATACAAATGGGTGATATTTCATGCAAATACGGTACAGGTATAAGATTTTTTGTTCCCATGTGAAAAACAACTTGGATGAGATTTTTTGGGATTTTTTGTTTGTTTTGTACTTGGAAATGAACCATTTACTTGTATTCAGTGTAAATACATCACAATCCATGCTAACAACCCCCCCACCCCCAATTCAATGTTGGTTTGGACTGTAATCTGCAGCTTGTCCGACCATTCCCAACATTGAACGGGGGACTAAACAAATAGTATAGATTTACAATCAAGTGATGTGGTATTTCTCAAAGCAAGGAACTATGCACATAGGTTGGGCACATTGTTTACAGATCATCTTTGTTTGTTTTTCGCCTGCCTAATTTTCGGTTACTGCAAACAATGCAGTCGCGTTTCTTTCCATTGGGGTTTTTGCCAGGATAGTGCTGTTGCCCTGTCAACTCAATAGGAATATGGTATCTCAACTGACTTGTTGCGTTACGTTCCCAACCCAACAGCAAGCCCTGTACAATCCCTATACGAAAATCAAGGTTACTGACATTTTTGTTCCCTGCTATGCTGGTGAATATTACTCTGCTATTGACAATACAAATATTCAGCATATGGAAAAAAACTCTTTTCCACCATTTCAAGCTTCTGTGTGTATGATTGTAGTACTGAAAACATTGGTTGGCAAGATCAGTTCCACCATGTTTTGTTGTAATCTTCAATACAATTGGGCTTCATAACATCACAACATCCACTTGTGCTTTTATTACACCGAATTTGCTTTTTGGACAAATCAGTGTTGCCTACATTAGTTAAAAGTGTTACAGATTTTTTGTCTTGCCAAACGATACACAATTGCCCACCTTTCACCAAAAAAAATGGGTCATCTCCTTTCTTCATTTTATGTTTTTTGGGTTTGCGGCCTGGGGTATTCCCTGTGTAGTGTAACGAACAGTTCCACAACATCCGAATCCTAGTTTAGCAAGTTTAGCTACAAGAGCTGGGCTAGTATAGTAATTATCACAATATATTACGTGTCCCTTATTCTTAAGTCCATGGACCAGATCAATGACGACTTTTCCTGCAACTGTTGGGTTTGGCGGATGGCAGTCTGATGACTTGAAATCTACGTCTGCATCATAAACAGTTTGGGTGTCGTCGGCTCCTGTGTACAGTTTCCAAGCACGTGTAGCCTGTTTGGACTCGTTCAGGAGAAGGCTTTAATACCCCGTTTGATAGGTTTGTTAGGCATGTACTGAACAAAACTTAATCGTCCCTTAATTTCAACATACTCTCGTCTGGAGACAGATTCTGCGCAGGGTTATACAGGTTGAGAAACTTCTGGACGAGGACTTCTATCAAGGGCCGAACTTTGGAAAGTTTGTCCCGTTTAGCCAAGGCTCTACGAGGAATTTGGTTATTTGAGATGTGGAGGAACCGAAGAATTGAACTGAACCGATTTCGGGACATGATCGACGGGTAGAATGGGATGCGAAGAACTTCAGATGTTGACCAGTACATCTTGTATTGAGAGGATTTGTTTATGCCCATAGCAATGAGAAGTGCCACAAATGCCATCATTTCTGGAATGTTGGTTGGGTGCCAGGAGAATTGTTGACCAGGATTTGATTCTATTGTTTGCTGCGCATAGCGATTAGTCTCATCGACGAGCATATCCCACACGAGTTGACAAAAATACAGCTTGAACATCTCCACTGCCGACAGTGTGGCAAAGTCGCCGGTGGGGCCAGAATTTCCATTGAACTGCACAGTCCCACACTCGTAATGGTCTCGTCGTTCCCAACCGGATCGGAAATCTAACTTTCCTGTCGTTCTTGATCTCGGTCGGCTGTCACCTTGGTAGGTAGGCTGCAACAGAAAAACAAGGCAAAGGAGGATTAATCTCGGTCCTTTGTAAATACAATATCTCAATGCTGCATGTGCACAGGCCACAGGGGGTCATGCGCAAAATGAATATTGTGCTGAGAAAAAAAATATGGCAGATTCCATCCACTCTCCAAAACTCGTTATCGATAAATTTTCGTTTTAATGTGGGATTGTGAATGTGAATTCCCCCAACTTCTTGCATAATACGACTTATGAGGGCCTTTCGAATACAAGGCTATTCTTTGGAAGCTTGAGACTAAGAAGAGTGCATTTTCAGCCTGTTAACGCTAAAGAGCACGACCGGCTATGGGTAAATGTTAAAATTTCTATGCTGCCTATATCTATAGGCCTACATCAACTTGCTGTTTCAATGAATACAAATATTACCCCAACAAACTACTAATAATTGTACATTTTCACTTGACGTTTTTGACCCAGTCCAGGGGGTGGGGATTTGGTCAATCCTATTAAAAGGGATCCATTTTCTAAATTTACATTACTCAACTCCAACAGTTGTAACGCTATAGCCTAGGAAAATAAGTGAATTACGTTAATTTGCATTGGGCAGTGTTATTAATATTAGTTATTCATTTTTACTGTGATTTTGGCCTACCTCTTCAAGTTCAACGTCGTCATCCGTTACTTCGTCATCTGATTCTGAGCCACTGTCTACCAAAATCTCAGCCAAAATGCTATCATTTATGTCCGTTTCCATCATGATTGCAACTAAATTCAACTGACCGTTGTGGAAACGACTGGACGCTAGCACCAAAAACCGCAAAGTGACGCACTTTTCTTTTCATAAACTTTTATACACTTCATTCCTGTCAATAGAGGGCGCCAACCCCAAAAACAACTCAAGCATTTTCAGGTGGTGATTTAAGTCGCCGTGGTCGTCAAGGGCATGCCGATTCCTGGCACCTTTTAGAGCCCACGGGAAGGAAGCGTATCACAACAAAGGCTCTTTTTAGAGCCCGTGGGATCGAAAGGGTTAACCCTTTCAACCCCAAACGTGCCACCTGTGCTCAATGTGGAATGTATGTTCTTTACCAAAGGGACGCTATGTCACGGGAATTCACTACTCTTTTGTTCCCAAGGCTCCTCTCCGGCACAACGCCTGAAACCTGTAACTGAAATGTAAATAGCGCCCTCACTTGACGTTGGCATGATTAATCAATCGCAGGACAATGCGCGCGTCAGTATGAATGCTTTTTTAGCGTCTCTATATAAAGCTGTAGCTTTTTTCCGTGACCGCCGACGCTCACTTAGCTGTTTTACAGCTGACAGTCGACCGCTAGCCATGGATGACGCTGAAATTATTGACGAAATATTCGCGGATAGTGGTTCAGAAATATCCGATGACCAGTCCTCCTCATCCACATCAGAAGAAAGTGAAGAAGAGTTTGTCACACACCCACCAAGGTCATCAAATAAGCAGAACTTCAGGTAGGCCTTAACTAAGACGTAGGCCTAGCTGAAAAACTTTCACATAGGCCTAACTGTTCCAATTGGCTAACGTTACTGATTAGAAAGAGCCAAACATGTTTTGTATACTTCTGAATGTAGGCCCTAGGCCTACTTTTATGTTTTTTTCTAAAGGGGTGTTGGTGAAACTGAAAGTCGGATCCTCCAGACCTACATTGTAGTCAGACTTTCCTGGATCCTCAGAAGAAAATGTTTTTCTTTCAAAGGAATGATGGATGGAATGGCATTTCAAAGAATATTAACTGTTCAAGTAATTTCAAGAATTACCTTACGTTTGAATGTAGGCCTAATTAACTTAATTTGCCAAATATTGCAGGTGAAATGGGCTTCTTTTTATGTAGGATGGATCTAGTAAGGTCCGACTTACGTTGACATTAGATCCGGGGAATCTGGGTTTTACAATTGCCTTTCTAACGAAATTCATAATAGCATATTTGAATTAATCTGATTTTTACTATGCAAGAAAAAGACATGAATAAAATCACAAAGTTTGTCCCAAAAAGTGTGCAGTATAAATGCAGAGTCGGCCTAACTTCTGAACTTCTTGCACCATATCAAAGTGAATGAATGATGAGGATGTCACTTGCTCTACCGTAGAGCAATTGGCATCCTCTAGCAAGTTGCATCATCTTTTTGATCTATCAAAAGAGCATTTTAACATTTCAGTGCCATCTAAGGTTTCGAGTCAACTCTGTCCCAGGTCAACTCCGGTCCAACTCGGTTAGTGTTCGTGCCCAAAAACGTTACAGCACCCTCTTCGACCAAGAATACAGCCTATATTTACATTAATTGGCTTGCGTTGTACCATCTGGACAGAGTTTACCTTGGACAGAGTTGACCTGCACCCCCATCTAACCATATCGAGTGTATGATTAGATAACACAGGAAGGTCATACAAATTGCAAGCACCTGGTGTGCTGTCATTTTCAAGAAAAGTGGGACTATGCATAAATTTCCGATGATGGTTTTGCTGAGCATTGCCAAAAAAAGTAAATAACCGCCAAAGCTCATTACACCCAAATCATACAGTGCCCTCCAGTAGTATGTTAAATGCCGTATGGGGGACAAATGTATAAAACTGAGAAAAGAATCGGGAGACGTGTAAAGACGCCCAATTATTTAAATGAGGTACATGTATGACATCATAAAAGAATTGGTGACGTCATAGAAAATAAAAAAAGTGGACATATAAAAATGACAAAACTAAATAAGATTATCTGTGAGTATAATAAAGATGGCGACAAAATATGAAATAAAGAATAGAGTAACTGTGCCTTGCGAGTGGCTTTTATGATGATTTAGTTTTACCAACTAAAAGCCACTCGCAAGGCACAGTTACTCTATTCTTTATTTCATATTTTGTCGCCATCTTTATTATACTCAGAGATAATCTTATTTAGTTTTGTCATTTTTATATGTCCACTTTTTTTAATTTTCTATGATGTCACAAATTCTGTTATGATGTCATACCTCATTTAAATAATTGGGCGTATTTACACGTCTCCCGATTCTTTTCTCAGTTTTATACATTTGTCCCCCATACGGCATTTAACATACTACTCCTCCTATTGTGTCGGCCATATCTGAAAAAGGCTAATGTTGTATTATGGTATCATCAAGAAAATGTGCCTTAATTCCATATAGCACCATCATACATAAGTTTCTTAATACTCATACTTCAGGTCTGGATGGCATAAAGCAAACTCCTCCTATACGAAGCGACCCCCTATGAACTTTACTGAAGAGACTGGATGTACTGAAGATTTCAGTAACCTCTCGCCTGGGCAGATCTTTCAACTGTTCTTCTGTCAGGCAGTCTGGAAGTTGATGGTGACAGAGACCAATCGCTATGCTGACCAAACGCTGGGTGCAGATGCAGCCAATCATCAGCATGCCTGGACTCCAACGGATATCCCTGAGATGATGGCATTTGTGGCCTTGCTTCTGTGTATGGGCATCAACAAAAGGCCACGCTACGCCATGCACTGGTCCAGGTCTGAAGTTCTGCGAAGTCCTGTGTACTCATCAACTATGTCTCGCAACCGATTTGACGCACTCCTGAGATTTTTTCCACGTTGCCAACAACAGAGCTGAAATGGATGATGACTCTCCCGTGACAAACTGTGTAAAGTTCGCCCGCTGCTTCACATTGTACTGCCATTGTTTCGTCGCATATATAAACCTGGACGAAACCTCTCGCCAGATGAGACTATGATAAAGTTTAAAGGCCGCATCGGTTTTAAACAGTACATGCCACGCAAGTCTGCTAAGTTTGGATTGAAATGTTTTTCATTGAACGAGTCTGAAACCGGGTACACATGTGCGTGGAAGGTGTTCACTGGTTCAGAGCCCACATCGTACCAATTGCAGACATCCTCAATTGCTTATGCAAGCAGCAAACCATCCATCTAACCTTTCAGCATCTGGCAAAATAGTCATGGAACTACTGCAAGGACTCGAACATAAGGGACATTTTGTTTTCATGGACAATTGGTACACCAGCCCGGCTCTCGTCCACAAGTTGTCACAGCTAGGGTTTGGAGCTCGTGGAACAGTACGATACACCACCCAAGGGATTCCGGAGAGTGCAAACCCAAAGAAGTTCCGCATGAAAAGGCGATGACCGCACTTTTACACAAAAGCAGGGCAACTATGTGTTGTTTGGCAGGATGCAAAGCGTGTAACTCTTCTGACTAATTATGGTGACTGCAGTATGGACACTAAAGAAATTCGCAGCAAATACAGTTCCACTGGACTTCGTGAAATCAAAACCTGTTCTCGTCAGTGATTATAATAAATACATGGGTGGAAGTGATCTAGCATCGCAACTGTGTCAGTATTATACACACCACCATAGATCGCTGAAATGGTGGAAAAGAATTTTCGTGGCCATTCTTGACATCTGTTTGGTGAACGCTACTGTCGTCTACAACCGAATTCCTACAAACCAGCACTTGACGAGCTTGGATTTCCGCGTGAAGGTGGTCAATGAACTTCTTTCCACCTGGAAGCACAACCGAGCAAAGCACACCAATGAGCCATCGTGTCTTTCGAGTAGACATTATCCTGGGAGAAGTGAGCCCAGCAAAAGGCGCAACTGTGTCGTTTGCAGCACACAAGCCAAGCGGAAACAAACTCGTATGATTTGTAAACAGTGTCAAAAGCCAATGTGTGTTCTGCCATGCTTTGAGAAGTTTCACAGTGTGTGATAAACATTTACCCAATGTAGTTTGGATTGTGTCCCCCCCCCCCCCATTTCAATGTTGCTCACCCAGCAAAAAATGCAACTGTGTCATTTGCATCACTAAAGCCAAGCGGTAACAAACTCGTATGATTTGTAAACAGTGTTAAAAGCCAATGTGTGTGCTGCCATGCTTTGAGAAGTTTCACAGTGTGATAAACATTTACCCAATGTAGTTTGGATTGTGTCCCCCATTTCAATGTTGCTCACCCAGCAAAAATGCAACTGTGTCATTTGCATCACTAAAGCCAAGCAGTAACAAACTCGTATGATTTGTAAACAGTGTTAAAAGCCAATGTGTGCTGCCATGCTTTGAGAAGTTTCACAGTGTGTGATAAACATTTACCCAATGTAGTTTGGATTGTGTCCCCCCCCCCCCCATTTCAATGTTGCTCACCCAGCCAAAAATGCAACTGTGTCATTTGCATCACTAAAGCCAAGCGGTAACAAACTCGTATGATTTGTAAACAGTGTTAAAAGCCAATGTGTGTGCTGCCATGCTTTGAGAAGTTTCACAGTGTGTGATAAACATTTACCCAATGTAGTTTGGATTGTGTCCCCCCCCCCCCATTTCAATGTTGCTCACCCAGCCAAAAATGCAACTGTGTCATTTGCATCACTAAAGCCAAGCGGTAACAAACTCGTATGATTTGTAAACAGTGTTAAAAGCCAATGTGTGTGCTGCCATGCTTTGAGAAGTTTCACAGTGTGATAAACATTTACCCAATGTAGTTTGGATTGTGTCCCCCCCCCCCCATTTCAATGTTGCTCACCCAGCAAAAAATGCAACTGTGTCATTTGCATCACTAAAGCCAAGCAGTAACAAACTCGTATGATTTGTAAACAGTGTTAAAAGCCAATGTGTGTGCTGCCATGCTTTGAGAAGTTTCACAGTGTGTGATAAACATTTACCCAATGTAGTTTGGATTGTGTCCCCCCCCCCCCCATTTCAATGTTGCTCACCCAGCCAAAAATGCAACTGTGTCATTTGCATCACTAAAAGCCAAGCGGTAACAAACTCGTATGATTTGTAAACAGTGTTAAAAGCCAATGTGTGTGCTGCCATGCTTTGAGAAGTTTCACAGTGTGTGATAAACATTTACCCAATGTAGTTTGGATTGTGTCCCCCCATTTCAATGTTGCTCACCCAGCCAAAAATGCAACTGTGTCATTTGCATCACTAAAAGCCAAGCGGTAACAAACTCGTATGATTTGTAAACAGTGTTAAAAGCCAATGTGTGTGCTGCCATGCTTTGAGAAGTTTCACAGTGTGTGATAAACATTTACCCAATGTAGTTTGGATTGTGTCCCCCCATTTCAATGTTGCTCACCCAGCAAAAATGCAACTGTGTCATTTGCATCACTAAAGCCAAGCGGTAACAAACTCGTATGATTTGTAAACAGTGTTAAAAGCCAATGTGTGTGCTGCCATGCTTTGAGAAGTTTCACAGTGTGATAAACATTTACCCAATGTAGTTTGGATTGTGTCCCCCCATTTCAATGTTGCTCACCAGCAAAAATGCAAGTTTGTCATTTGCATCACTAAAGCCAAGCGGTAACAAACTCGTATGATTTGTAAACAGTGTTAAAAGCCAATGTGTGTGCTGCCATGCTTTTAGAAGTTTCACAGTGTGATAAACATTTACCCAATGTAGTTTGGATTGTGTCCCCATTTCAATGTTGCTCACCCAGCAAAAATGCAACTGTGTCATTTGCATCACTAAAGCCAAGCGGTAACAAACTCGTATGATTTGTAAACAGTGTTAAAAGCCAATGTGTGTGCTGCCATGCTTTGAGAAGTTTCACAGTGTGTGATAAACATTTACCCAATGTAGTTTGGATTGTGTCCCCCCCCCCCCCTTTCAATGTTGCTCACCCAGCAAAAAATGCAACTGTCATTTGCATCACTAAAGCCAAGCGGTAACAAACTCGTATGATTTGTAAACAGTGTTAAAAGCCAATGTGTGTGCTGCCATGCTTTGAAGTTCACAGTGTGATAAACATTTACCCAATGTAGTTTGGATTGTGTCCCCATTTCAATGTTGCTCACCCAGCAAAAAATGCAACTGTGTCATTTGCATCACTAAAGCCAAGCGGTAACAAACTCGTATGATTTGTAAACAGTGTTAAAAGCCAATGTGTGTGCTGCCATGCTTTGAGAAGTTTCACAGTGTGATAAACATTTACCCAATGTAGTTTGGATTGTGTCCCCCATTTCAATGTTGCTCACCAGCAAAAATGCAACTGTGTCATTTGAATCAATAAAGCCAAGCGGTAACAAACTCGTATGATTTGTAAACAGTGTTAAAAGCCAATGTGTGCTGCCATGCTTTGAGAAGTTTCACAGTGTGTGATAAACATTTACCCAATGTAGTTTGGATTGTGTCCCCCATTTCAATGTTGCTCACTCAGCAAAAATGCAACTGTGTCATTTGCATCACTAAAGCCAAGCAGTAACAAACTCGTATGATTTGTAAACAGTGTTAAAAGCCAATGTGTGTGCTGCCATGCTTTGAGAAGTTTCACAGTGTGTGATAAACATTTACCCAATGTAGTTTGGATTGTGTCCCCCCATTTCAATGTTGCTCACCCAGCAAAAATGCAACTGTGTCATTTGCATCACTAAAGACAAGCTGTAACAAACTCGTATGATTTGTAAACAGTGTTAAAAGCCAATGTGTGTGCTGCCATGCTTTGAGAAGTTTCACAGTGTGTGATAAACATTTACCCAATGTAGTTTGGATTGTCCCCCCATTTCAATGTTGCTCACCCAGCAAAAATGCAACTGTGTCATTTGCATCACTTAAGCCAATCTGTATCAAACTCGTATTATTTGTAAACAGTGTTAAAAGCCAATGTGTGTGCTGCCATGCTTTGAGAAGTTTCACAGTGTGTGATAAACATTTTTTATTGTGGTCCTTCGTCTCCCCCCTCCCCATTTCAATGTTGAAGTGACAGTGCGCACACCAGCAACACAACATTGAAATGGGGGAGGGGGTAGAGTTGGTGGTAAGCAATCTTGAAATGGGTGGGGTGGGTATGTGAGCAACCTTCATTTAAACTTGACTACTGCTACAGTAAAATCAATTTTGTGCAATTACCGCAACATTCCTTTCACCTGAACCTAAAATATATCACCTATTACGTTGGGGTTTATGAACCACCCATAAACAAAACAAGCATTTGTTTTATTGGTCAATATTTTTCTTGTCATAACTTGTGGAGTTATTTGTTGTCATTGCAAGAGTGGCCTTTCATGATGTTGTTGAGTGAGGGCGCTATACACTGAAAATTGTTAAAAAGTCTCTGGTAAAGAACTGAACATGCTATGCAAAAACCGGTAGCAACCAAGGCATGACTGATCAAATATAGCTCGGTATTGAAAGGGTTAAGTGAGAAAGGTTCAAGGGAGAACCAATTTCGGGCAACTCGTTTTTCTCTACTGTCACTAAGTGAGAAATATAGTTCAGAGAGAACCATGGGGACTTCACGGGTTATTCTCAACAATGGGATCCCCGATATCCCCGGTCCTAGCAAACATCTTCATGGACGATTTCGAACAGAAAGCCCTCACGACAGCACGATACCAACCCAAACTATGGCTTCGATACATAGATGATACTTTCATCATAAGGCAGCATGGTTCCGACAAACTGAGTGACTTCCTCGGTCACCTCAACCAACAACATCCGAGCATTCAATTCACCATGGAAACTGAGACATCCGACTCGTTGTCTTTCCTTGATGTACTCATTTCCAAAACGGGTTGATGGCTCACTTGGGCATTCGGTTTACAGAAAACCTACACACACAGACCGCTACCTAAATGCCCGGTCGTTCCACACCATCCGTGAAATCCTCTGTAAATCGCACCCTACTTCGCAGGGCACACTATCAGTGATAAAGAGTACTTGCCATCCGAGTTGAAACATCTTAACGCCGTGTTAAGAGACAATGGGTACAGACCTGATAAACTTAAGTTCCTCCCGAATAGGAACGCTCCACGATCGTCTGACGCAACCGACAAACATATTGCCGTCCTACCGTACATTGGCCACACTTCACACAAAATTCAGCGTATCCTGAGGGAAGCTGACATTAAGGTCTACTACCCGACTCGAAACAAGTTGGAAACAAAGTTACACACCCACAAGGACAGACATGATCCCAGCCGTCAAGCTGGGGTTTACCGAATTCCTTGCACTTGTGGTAGAGTGTACATTTGCGAGACCGGCAGAGACCTTACGACCAGGCTCAATGAACACAAGGCCCACGGCCGCAGAGGGGAATATGACAAATCTGCGATCATCAAGCACTCCACCGATTTAGATCATGTCATTGACTGGCAGAAGGCAGAGATCATAGCCCCGGAGAAGCACGGGTACACCCGTCGTATCAGAGAGGCTATTGAGATTCATAAACATTGTCACACTAGTTCTAAAAATACTTCGTGACAATGCGTATCTCCTTATGGGCGACAAAATAAATAAAACACGATGGAAACAATTCTTTTATTCAATTAATTCAATTCAATTAATTTAACACAAATTACTATTTACAATTATTTACAAGAAACACTCAATTCGACTGAACATTTGGCTAGATGGTTGTGAAGTCTGTGAAATATCGGCCAGATAATAAAGTAATATTTCGCTTAAACAAATCAAACCATAAGCGGAGTATTTATGTGAAGCGTATTAGTCTACAGATAATTAAATTATTAAATTATTATTGTATGCCACCGGTAACTATGGCTTCAAGCGTCCGCAGGTGTCTCTATGGGGGTCGTCTGCCTTTCACTTTACACCGGATTCCTAGTGGGCACACGACGTCTTTAAGACGTCTTGTAGATGTCAAATGTCTTATTTTGGTCGTATATGCAAAACAAAACGACGTCTTTTAGTCGTCGGCACTGTAAAAAAAAAAATTCCTGGCACCTTAGCTGCCAGGTAAAGCACCGTAAATTTTAAGGCGGAAGTTTTACAAATTGTGCCATACATTTAACAGGATTTTTGTATGTATGGAACGCTGCATCTGCTATGGGATGGATCTGCAGATGCTGGAATTAATCAATGCAACTGTTTATTGTACACAATGTTTTTCACTTACCTACACGTACACCGGTTCTTTTTTCAACCACTCCTGATCCTCTCCAGTTACTAACGTACAGAACATGTATCCTTTATACTGTCTTTTCGAAACTCTTTTTAGTCATGCTGGCATGCAATTATAATCTATATTTCAATATTTTAAATTTTGAATGTACTTTTTTTTTACATAAACATAGAAGAGAACATCAAAATCTTACCTTTTTAATCATAAAATTAACAGTAAATTATTTGAAAATGGCCTTAAATCACCCATTTTTACATATTTAAACATTGGAAATAATTCGAGCGCAAAGCTATGTCAAAGTAAGGTCAGATCATTTACATATTGGATATATCCCAGAGTGCAATGGGAGCGGCCATAATACGGGTTTCGGCCGTAAAACAATGAGAAAGGGATGATTACGGTAATTCACCGTAGAATTTTCGGTGTAAAATTACGGTCAAAAAAGACGTCGTTTTGTTTTGCATATTCGTCAATAATTTACGTCTATATAAGACGTCTTAAAGACGTCGTGTGCCCACTGGGATAGCAACCGTATAACAATGTCGTAAAGACGTCGTGTTTTGCTTCTTTTTTTGGGGGGGGGGGTGGGGGATTTCGGGTGGGGATGATTTTGCGGGTGAGGAGAAAGACGTCTTTAAGACGTCGGTTTTTTTGGCTACGGCCGCTGTAGCACACACGTCTTTAAGACGTCGTTTTTTGGTCACGACCGCTGCAGTACACACGACTAGATAACGACCGTAAAACGACGTCTTTAAGACATCGTGTGCCCACTGGGTTGCTATAGTCCCTGCCGTCATCCAGTGGCGTAGCTGGCTATGTTCGCCAGGGGGCGAATCGGATCCCAGGGGGCCCACCAATCAATGACACCGACTTCTTAATTGTTATCCAGAAAAAGTGTTAGTGCTGCTATATACCTTCTACATGCATATTAAGCCATTGGATTTTGATTAATCGCGGGTTATAAAAAATGACTGTACAGATTTTAGGGCCCCTCTTTACCTGGGGCCGTGGGCAACTACCCTTTTGCCGCTAAAAGCGGCCCTGTATACAGGGCCGGATTTATAAGGGGGCAAAGGGGGCAATTGCCCCGGGACCCCCTGCCAGAGGGCCCCAGACTAAGGACTTCCTTTATAATAAAAAAAAAATGTAATAATTATAAAATTAGTTTTATATTTTTTTCGAAGAAATGCGGTTTATCATTCATTTTAGTTCATTTTTTATTTGTCATGTAATTTAATTTTCTATGTCGAGGGGCCCCGAGACCTGAAGTGCCCAGGCCCCTCAAGGTCTAAATCCAGCCCTGCCTGTATAGTCCTGCCTGCTGGTGGGCCCGTCAATCAGTCCCATAAGCATGTGAAAAAAATTCGCGTGTGTTAGGGGGCCCACTTATTCTGGAATTGAGCCAGGGCGGCCCCCTGCCCCCGCTACGCCACTGCCGTCATCCAAACCAAGTGGAGATTCGGTCTCATGGGGTGTAATTGGACAAGGTACCAGCTTCGTCACCGGGGTAAACGGTCATCTACAATATGATAATTAACCAAGAAATCGTCCAAATATATTTCCAATAACACTTCGTATTTACAAAGAACATCAACTAAACATCATTTCAAAGTCTTAGATCTGTACTCATTTTGTACAATCATCATCTTAAAGTTTATGAAAAACTGTTATAAAGGGAAAACTTCGTTTTCTCAAGCAATTAGCGCAATTATTTAATTCAACATATTTAAATGATCAATCAAAACATACTGGTTTTAAACTTACGGTATAATTATAGCGATGTTGGTTCCAGGCTGTTGCGGAGTGGAATCTGGTCAGTGGAGTGGGCTTATTTAAATGATCAATCAAAACATACTGGTTTTAAACTTACGGTATAATTATAGCGATGTTGGTTCCAGGCTGTTGCGGAGTGGAATCTGGTCAGTGGAGTGGGCTTAATACTATTAAGTGGGCTTAATACTATTTGCCTCTGCCACGGGCTTGAACTGCGGGTTAGCCGGCCCTTAAAACCTACGGTGGCTGCACCCACTCGCCTGGTGGTTACGGGATCGACCTAACCTATCTTCACAACTTCTCCACTCCCTGACTAGTCACGTCTTCATTCGATCATCTTCATATGAGTTCTCCTTCTCTCTCACTATCTTACTTCCCTCAAAATCTCTATTATGGGCTTTCACCTGGATCTCACAAACGCCCAAAATTCACAAAAGTTTACTAAAGTGACTATAACAAGTGACCCTATTATACCATGAACAAATTTATTTATTGACCCGTGAAAACCCTCCGATGAGGGAGGTACCCACAACTTTATCGAAACGCGGCACCTCTCCTCTTTTCAGTGGCACCCCTATCCCCTAGGGTATTAATTATATTAAAATTGTTATCTCTGCATTCCCCATTGATTTTTTACATCCAAATGACTTCCACACATACCCTGCTATTGTCTAGAATTATTTTCAACCCCCAGATGACAAGACGTTGGCATAATCCCTCCTCTTTTCAGTGGCACCCTAATTTACCTACTGTAAAAAACAGTAGGGCTCACGCGCCGCAGGTTGTAATTATATTAAACATTGTTCTCTGCATTCCCCATTGACTTTTTACATCCAAATGACTTCCACACATGCCCTGCTATTGTCTAGTATTATTTTCAACCCCAGATGACACACAACGGCTGTGTAGTGTATCTCTCTCCTGTATGACCTTGCAAACAGCAAACAGCCGTACAGTTTATCTCTCCAGCATGTAACAGAACCCAGACACTCTGTCTGGGGGGGGTGGGGGATTATGCCTGGCACTGGCTGTCGCAAGACATCAAACAACACAGCCTGATGCTAAACAGATGGTTCCACTTATCAGAGGGTTAGATCTGGCTAGGTCTTTATCATTTACACAATGAATGGTTGATTTTGTGCACAGATATATGGCAGCAATTACTTTTCGAGCCCAGAAAAAAAACTACACAGCTCTGGGAACTGACACCCCTTCTAAGATATGTAGAATGGTCCACTTTAGGATATCAAAGACTCCCAGGCATCTGTGGCTTTTTTTCTGGGAAAAACAATGAAATAAATATATTCTGCCAGTAGCAAGTGGAGGGCTACCTCCTCGACAGGTTAAATAACCAGCTTACACGCTAAAGGTGTCTTACCAGTTCATCAGTAGATGCCCACTATAATTCTGTCAGCTCATGCTAACTCTGCCAGCTCATGCCACGCCAACTCTGTCAGCTTAGGCCAACTGCCTCATACGTTAGAAAGCAGCGCCTTATATAGCCGCTCGCCAGCCCTATCCGCAGTGCGCATCTACACGTCATAAGCGCAGTGACTCGCCCTAGCCAATCAGCGCGCACTAGGTGGAGCTTCGCTGCTGCACGCTATACACGCTGTCTAACTTCGCTGGCTGTACATGGCGCACGAAATCTACCGCTGTCGCGTCACAAAGCCTCCTGACAGGCCTGGAATGTCCCTATTTCAGAAAAGCCGACCAAATACAAAAATAAGCGACAGTGGGTCATGTTTAACTGTAAATAATTACAACAAGACACTTTTACAAAATGCTTAGCAAGGTTATGTAACAACTTACAAAAAGTACTTACTCTAATTTTATATCAAAAACTGTTACTGTTTTTATACCAAGGTTAACACACTTAGATTCGTTTTAGACAACTGTTTCTCGGGCATTAAAATCAACAATAATTTCTCTTCTTTATTTTAAATTATAAAATACACAATCATTGGCTTTTATTATAGTACTGATTCCAACTTTGATCAAGGTGTTACGAGTTATAAAAAATGGAATACTTTAAACTTTTATCAAAAACTAACATGCATCAAAGGCTAACAAGGTCGGGCACTATCATGACACAGAATCTAAAGATTCCTAGTGGTCCTTTGACCTGTCCCTAACTTCGAGAACGCGAAAGTACAATCTATGAGTACGTCCTGGTAGTATGTCCTCTCTTTGGTTTCTCGGTGAATCATCACTCCATCTACCCAAGTACTCGTCTGTATATGCTCCACTATGGTGACTAGTTTCGGCACTCGTGGTCGCTGTAGGTGCATCCTGGAGGTCGCTGGTGAAGACGGCATGCCGGTCGGACCACATGGTCCAGCTGAAAAGGGTCTGGCCACAGCTGATGAAGGGGGTGTGGCCACGGCTGACGATGCCGGTGTCGTCATGACTGAAGACGGGGCTGGGGGAATGCTGAAAAATGTTTC